>CALYCR020000788.1:0-12314 GCA_944470395.2 Schistosoma turkestanicum
ATCATTGTTAGACCACCGTTAGAAACCTGGAAGCACTGAAACACGGCCGTTTCGTCCTGGTATGGGACTGCCTCATCAGCAATGCGCATCCACGTCTCCAGCTGGACACAAGATTCGAAGCCAAGACCTTCGGTCTTGCGCTCGAACGCCTAACCTCTTGACCACTGAGTCAACATCTAACAGTGTTAATGTCTAACTCCGATCAATCTAAGGACCTCACCCATTTGTCTTTGGTAGTAGTTACTGCCTACACCCGACAGGGTTGAACTCCATTAGTCACGTTTTCTCACTAGAACTCTGAGAATTTCCTCACGAAGCTAGTCACTATTGGGCACATTGTACGATTTTACAATCCGAGTTATGGAGATTAGTTTTTGTCGCACATTAAAATCATCAATCAATCATTGTTAGACCTCAATTAGAAACCTGCCTCTTCCGGTTTATATTCTTCACTATCTAATTATGTAAACACTTCCTATTTCATAATGGTTTGATGTTTTCTAAGGATTATTTAAGTCTATTTATCTACGTTTGACCTACTATTCATAGAACTTTTGTTATCGTATTTTATATTTTTCTTACTACTATCAGTACACCTCTGTCTTCCTACTATCAGCTTTTACTTGTGCTTATTATGTGTAGTGATGCAATCTATTTCATTTCATTATGATTATCGACTCATTTATTACCTTGATTGGTTTAACATCTTCATATAAATATTCATTCATATTAGAGTAAAGCCTGATGACGATCTAATCAGAAACAATATTGTTCGTTTATTAGTTGTTCTAATAAATGAATGTAGCACTTCATTTATCTACTTAATAACCTGACGTTTCAAAAAAGACCCACTTAATCATCTTTATTGATCATTAATTGACTGCTGCAGTCTTCATTTGTCATAAACTGACAACCAGTATTCTTTAATGCTTTAATATGATGATTGTTGAACAATTTTGTACAGTTTTAATTATAAAAGGAATAAACTTTTACTCATAACAATCTACTATTGAACATTGATTTGTGATTTACTGAATTCTACCCATCTGGATCGCTTATGGAGATCAGACATGACTTTTATGACTAATAACGCATTGTCGAATAATTGAAAAAATTGGTGTAATAATGAGATGTCTCTAGGTGTGCTTAAAACTTTTACGGATTCACCTTGGTCCAATTACGAGAACAAAACAATCAATCAGCGTCCAGAATGGCTACTGTGATCCCTTGACCAAATTGTATCAGCAAGAAGTCTTGATATAGTGTAGGAAGTGTATTCTACAAACACCCAGCAAGCACACAATGAATCCAAGCACACAAATGGAGTTTATTTATACTCTATAGAGACGTCCTTGGGAGAGTCACAAAAATGTCACACTAAAATGACACAGTAACCAATGACAGCCACAGGTCAACTGATCGGTCCATGAAATCAATCCAAAATAAAGACATTTATCAAGCGAATTCTGGAGATCTAACATCCCCAACATGGAACTATATATATATATATATATAAATGATCCGGCATCAACTGTTTCAAATATGTATATATATATATATATATATATATATATATTATGGAATATATGGTAGAAATTGCTAATTCAAGATTAGAGATTTATTTAACTGTAAAACTGATTTCTAACATATTCCTACAAATGTTAAATTAAAAGCCATCTATGCTTATTTGAAACAGTTGATGCCGGATCATTTGGTATGATGAAGCCGTTCCAATTAACCTACTTTGTTATCATTATAAACTAATTTTCAAATTTTACTCAGTTATTCATTTGTATGCTAGCCTAAATCACCGTTTCATGATAGGAAGCAGGATAAATAGTGATTGAAATCATATTCATTTATATTACTTAATAAGATATTCAAATAATTAGACAGTAAAGACTATATATTTGAAAAAGATCGTCATAAAGACGAACAAACAAAGAATTCTGCAGGTTTAATTCGTCTGAAGTATAAATAAAACTGTTATAAATCTATTTCAAATACACAGACTTAGGTTGTTAGCTCAAATCACTAAAGTTTCTGATTTATGTAAAGGATGAGATCGAACTCTGTAGGGTAAACGTAGTAAGTACTCGATAAACTAACTACACTGAATGACTTTCTCTATCTACTAAACAACCTCAATGGATCAAGTTTGATGGAATTGAGGTGTGTATTGGGTTTAATCTTAATTTATTTTCAGTCACAAGAGAAGATGCTCGTGTAAACTGGCTGACTCATTCCATGTTTCATTTTATTGAAGCATTATCGAAAAAAATTATGATGAATAAAATTTTTATACCCAATATTATCAGAACTAATGTTTAGTTCGATTAGTTTGTTGATATTTACTACTCTATCTGATAAGATCCACGTTAGTTTCGTCACTTGATACGCTTGAAACTATTACGGGTTCACCTTAGTCGATAAACTAGGAAGAGACAATGAACCAGAGTCCAGGTAGGCTACCGTGATCCCAATGGCTAACCAAAAGTCTTGATAACAGCGTAGAAAGTATATTCTACAAACACCTAGCAAGCACAATGCAATTAAGCACACAAATCTTGTTTATTTATGCCTCATAGAAACGTCCTTGGTATAGTCACAAAAATAGCACAGTAAAATACACAGCAGCCAATCACGGCCGAGGATTTTCTTGGTGGGAAATGTGATCTCAAGGTCAACTGATCGGCCCATGAATTAAAGCCAAATTAAAGACATTTATCAAGCGAGTTCTGGGGGTCTAACATCTGCAACACTTTGGTAATTACTGCCTGCACTCAACAGGGCTGAACTCTACTGGTCACGGATCACCGGATTGATCAAAAGTTGAACATTAAGACTGTTGGATACCAGCTTAGTGGTCTGAGGTTTAAGCGTTAGCACACGGAACCGAAGGGGCAGTATATTAATTTTTGTTGTATACATGATATGCTTGAAACTATTACGAGTTCACCTTACTCGGTAGATGGAACGAATATCAAAGATGCATTGAAACGATAGGCTGTTGTAATCCGATTTTACCAGGCCCTGCTAACAAAGGAAGCAGTCTTGATAAGACGTAGATCTCAATTGATCAGCCCATGCTCGCAAACGTGAAATCCAAAATAAGGAATTTATCATGCGAATTCTGGGGATCTAACGTCCCCAACACTCCTCTCCTTTTTAATAGCGTGTGCCACTGGGGTCGACTTGCAACTTGACTGTTGTTCGCAGCTGCCTGAGAGAATGCCTTCTGGAACGAAGAACAGCTTGCTGCTGAGTTTCTTCTTGTAATGGGGCTGCTGGTAGGTTAAAGGTATCAAGCAGGATGTGAAGGGAAAGATTTTCTGCTCTTGATGGGCAATCGGAAGCTAGCCGTTTGCGTATCTGATTTCGATGACGTGATCATTTATCACCTCCCACCTCCACTTCGTACATAACTCGCCCAACTCTTCCGACCATTCTCGCTTCTGCCCAAGGACCATGGTTCAGTCTGTAGTCACTAGCGAACGCAGGGCATACCACTTAGTAAGAGGATTGTCTTTGCTGATTTGCCTCTACTGCTGTTGGTGCATTAGTCGGATGCATCAAGCTGCGGATCGTTTTCAGTCTTCTTCCCATCAGGATTTCTGATGGGGACTTTTGCTCCGATAACAACTCAATTGGTGTTATTCGATAGACGTACAAGAAATTTTGTAACGCGTCGGCTAGCATCCCCTCCCAATGTGACTTAACCAATCCTCCTTCAAGAACGTATCCACAAACCTTTCCGCTTGCCCATTCGATTGCGGGTGGTATGGTGGCAAGCGTAATTGTTTAATGTGACGAATCTAACAATCCATTAATAAACTAAAAATCAAGATTTGAGCAAGAATAAAAGTAATAATTATACCACTACTTAGTTTATGAAATGACAAAAATCAAATCAAAGTTTATTTTCATTTTCTACACAGTGTTTATCTGTTTGTTTGTTTTTTTTTGATATGCTAAGAGATGTCATTGGAATAAATGCACTTTTATAAAATACTATTATTTATTACAATGTTTCGTTATGATATTTTCAAGTCAATATATGTATGAAAGCAGATATATTTTTGAATTATTGATATAATCTACTCAGTCAACCGTAAATTGCGGTGTTTTTACCGTCACTTCAATATTTCGTCTGTGATGGGAAAAAACACATCATGATAAACAGAATTGCACCGAATTATCTACTGAAATGAATTCAAAAATATATATATATTCATTACGCATTATGCATGACGACCTGATGCTTGCCAAATATGAATCTAATCTGAATGAGATTTTAACAGACTAAATAACTAACCTCTATACATAAATGGGAAAAAGCACAAGAGCCTATGAAAACCCAAGACAGACATCAATCAATCATGAGATGTGCACTGATCTAATAATTTTACAGATATTCTAATCTGTTTGTTTCATAAGCCAACGAGAGCGAAGTCAACATGTTTATGTTTCACACACAGTAATCAACATGAGAAAATGCAATTTGCAATTGAATTTTATGCATTAAAAAATTTTTTAATTGAATCTCTCTTTGCCTTAGTTAAACGAAAAGATTCCGCTAGAAGACCAAAAGTAACGGAATGAGATTCGGTTCAAACCAAATATCAGCGTAGACATTTTTCAACATTTCGTAGTATGTTAACTTAGAGCAATATTTTGACAAAACATGTTGTGGTGAAGACATAGATACGATTGAAATGTACTATGGTACTGCAAACTGACAGAACAAAATTAAATTTGGTATAACGTTATACATTATTTCTAGTCTTATCCTTTTTCCGGTATCACTTTTAACAAATTCAGATTTTTATCAAGCTAATAAAAATAATAACGATCATCTGGAACTCCAAATAAATATCTATTAACACAAAAATCAGATTTTTTAATACTAATGTCAAGACAGTACTACTATAGGGGGCGGAAACTTGTAAAACTACCAAAGCCACAAGTATTTATGAACAGTTGTCTACGCGAGATACTTCGGATTCTTTGGCCAAACACTATCAGCAACAACGTACTATGAGAGAGAACAAACCAGATTCCAGTGGAGAAGGAAATCAGGACGAAGCTCGAGAGATGGCGGATAGGACACACATTGTGGAATGCACTTAACGGTGTCACAATTCAAACTCTCACATGGAACCATCAAGGGCAAAGGAAAAGAGGAAGGCCAACAAACACATTACGCCGAGAAATGGAGACAGACATGAGAAGAATGAACAACGTTTGGAAAGAACTGGAAAAGGTGGTATAGGAGAGAGTAGGTTGGAGAAAACTGGTCGTTGGCTTATGCTCGATTGGGAGTAACAGGCGTAAGTAAGTAAGTAAGTAAGTAAATAAATAAGTAATGTTGACTATAGTCTCTTGAAGGTTATGACTTACAATAGATGATGTGTGTAGAAATTTTATTGTTCATAAATTCTGAATGGTAAACTTTGACATGCTTAACAATTAAAAACTAATGATTCTCATTCATTATCTCACTTGTTCATCCAAACCTCAATAAATTCGTTGTAACGATCAACAATTAGATGATGAATTATTGCATTAAACAAGTTTAGACCTTAAGAATTTGACAATGAATTTTTCGATGAATATATAACTTCATCAACTTCATCAAAAAACATCAACCGAAATCATCAACAGAAGCGAAATTAACCACAGGAACCAATAAACGCATCATCCTACCATACATCAAAGACATATCGGAGCATACAGCACGACTACTGAAACCATTTGGAATAGGTGTGGCACACAAACCAACAGAATCACTTCAATCAATCCTATGTAGACCAAAGGACAAAATGAAAAAGGAAGAAAAACTAAATATCACCTACAAAATAAATTGCTCAGACTGTGAAAAACAATACATAGGACAAAGTGGACGTTCTCTTCACCTTCGTTGGCGTGAATATCAGTTAACAGTCATACGCCATGACAATTCTTCCCTTATGTCAATACACACCGACAATTATGGACATACAATCGATTGGAACAATGTGGAAATACTGGGTGGGGGGAGGACAAAGAACACTAGGGAAATTTTAGAAGCTTGGAACTCAAGTCAATCAGCAATCAACAAACACATTGACATTGACCTAATTCATCATCCAATCAGGAAAATCATAGGTGACATAAGATCAAGGAACAGTTCAAAAGGGGGATGCAATCAACACAAAGGTGCAAACAACACCAGGTTCAAGGTCAACAGCAATCAATCAAGATCGAGGATAGCAGAACAAGCTACAGGTCAGTTGTAGAGAAATTCGAATGCTTCCCTTCTGCTATCTGAAGTTTGTGCTGATGATGTTGTTCAGAAGAAGAACAATGCAAGCTCCATAACCAAAACATCCAGCTCAGAGAACGAAACACCACCACCACGAATATTTAACTGTACTAAAAAAATTTAAATACTTACGCATTTTGAATGTTTTAAAACTGAAAAGAAATTTTACGATTTCATTAACCCATCTGATGAACAACAGATAATGAAGTCAAGAAAACCGATTTCATCTTCACATTATTACTCTCAACAGTTCATTTTTAAGAGGTTTAAAAATACACAAACCAATTAGCCTAGCAGGAATATATGTAGTCATCATTTCATACAAGATGGAGTACAGAATATTCATGGCTTAAAAGGATGAACTACATACATGTAAACACATCCAAAAATTTAATCTGTGAATCAACAATATATCTTATGATACATTCAACTTATTGTACCATAATATATTTGAACATTTGAATAAATGTACTCAATGCTCATAAAAACAAGTTTTTTATTCAATAAACTGATTTATTTTTTTGATTTATTTCTTTCTATAAAAAAGATACATCAAGATAGGATAAAATATATTTGAAAGAGATCTATCTATCTATCCTCATAGAATAAACAATTTCACTAGATCTAAACATTTAGTAAGTTTAAACAAACATATATACAAGGTTAAATAAACAAATTGAACAATATCAACAGAATATTATTAGTATTATTATCATTCATTATGAATCGATCAATGTTAGACCACCATTAGAAGAAACCTGGAAGCACTGGATTAATGGTTTTGAAAAATGTGTAACTTACTCAATCTTCACAACAACCGCGTAATGCAAATTACCTGTGCTCACTAGTGACTAGCTTCGTGAGGAATCCTCCCCGAGTTCTAGTGAGAAGTCGTGACCAGTGAAGTTCAACCTGTTCGAGTGTTGACAGTAACTACCGAAGACTGTGTATGAGGTTGCGCAACTCCGTGAATTGATCAAATTAGACATTAACACCGTAAGATACCGGCTCGGTGGTCCAGTGGTTAGGCATTCACGCACAAGAGCCAAGGTCCTGGGTTCGAGTCCTGCGGGGTGCAGGAGTTATGGATGCGCACTGCCACTGATGAGTCCCATGCCCAGACGAAACGGTCGTCCATCAGTGCTTGCAGGTTTCTAGTGGTAGTCTAAGACTGATCGATTCATGGCTTCAAAAATGTATAACTTAACATTCTTCACAACCCCGTAATAAAAAAGCTAGACAATGATTTTCACATTATCACTAACTATCATCTGGTTGAATCACTTATGATAAGACTATGTTTTTCTGTCAAATAATATGTGATCCATCAATAATAGACTGAAATTGGTGGGAAAGTATTTTTAAATGGTATATAGTAAAATTACTAAATAATATTACAACAATAAAGGAAAGAAATGCATTTTTGTTACGTTTAACTATAATGGCTCCATAGTTGTTGTTTTTTTTCTTCTTCTGTAGTGAAATGAAAAAAACCAAAAACTCCAGTTTGTTTGACATTGATAATCTTATGATTGAAGCAAAGTATTTCATGCTTGTAGTGTGTGTGTGTGCTTTTTATGTCGAGCCTGTAGGGCTTGCCTCAAGCTTTCAGACAATTTAACTAGTCTATTCCCAAGTTTTCCGACCTTGCCAATGATTGGCTATTATCTTGGTTGTTTTGTTTTGTTTTCGAATATATGTGTGCGCACATTTAAATTCGTTTATCGCATGTCTGTCTGATTTATTTTGTCTGATTTTTTAATGTTTAGTGATGTCTCATTGCAGGCGAGTTGGACCACTCGACTTTTCCACTTCACTTTGCTCTGTTTGTATGGTTCTCATTATTATGTCTGTCTGACGACTGAATGACTGCTTCAAATAAACTCGTCGAATGGAGTTTGTATTTGGCTTTTCTTATCACTGCCATCACGCAAATGAGGTTCACCTAAGTAATGAATGATATATGGAAACTGAAGGAGAGATTTATTTTTCATAGCATAATTAGTTGTTCGCGAATATTTGGAACCATGACGGGCCACTAAAGTAGTTGGCCCTACATAGAATTGAATGCAGTCACGAATTGGTTAGCCCTATTTATAGTTGGACGTAACCACTAAATGTTGTTTAGAATTCATTTTTACCACTGAATATTCCGTACTGTCTACAATTCAATAAAATCAACAGATTGAGTTTATCTTGAATGCTGTATAGTTAGTTGTTGAGCGTATTGAGTAGAATTTGTTTTCGATACCAAAAGAATTTCTCTTTTCAATGGTTATAATGACCAACAATTAGTTAGTCTTGATGTCTGATAAATAGTACAAAAAAGCGAACTAATAGACTTTTCAAGGATCAAATTAATCACTAGTGGCTTAAAATTCGATTGTGCTTAATGACTGAATAATACAGGACGTGCATTTTCTCTCAGTTATGAAACATCAGACGAATGTACCTGAATTCCACTGTTAATATTCAAAATGGACTTACTGATCCAGCGCTTATTGCTTCAAATGTCAATGTGTTTCACTAAGTTTCTTAGTTCAAATAGGATTTGAAATAAAATCACTGGGGGTCTTCTGTATTAAAACTACAAATTCCACGTGATTTCTGTTTGCAGTTGACTGACTGAACAGTTAAAAACACTATAAAAATACATCAAACGTATTTAACTTGAATATAAACTGGCTGACATCGAATGTAGAAGGTTTCATCTAAATATACTGCAACAAACAGCTTGTCTGTTTCATAACTTTATGGTCACTTAGGTTATCAGTGAAACAATGATCCAGTTTAAAAGTTACTATAGTATGATAAGTAATCTAGATGATTATAAAACTGTTAGGATATTCATCCAATATCCTATAAGAATTATTGGTCAATTCCTATTGCTTAATTCCTACTGGTCAATTTTATGGTTGTTCTGACTATCGATGTCACGTGCTTCAATGTTGTTTCTTATTGGTTGTCCTCACTATCAATGTCACTTCAAATGTTACTTCCTATTGGTCGTCTTAACTATCAATATCACAGAATTCCATGCTGTCTCCTATTCGACCAAAATGTATAAATACGCATTATCTGTAACGTTTTATAACCAGGACTAGGACCAGGACCAGGACCCGGTCCCGGATCCCTAGTCCGGGATCATGATTCTCTTATGGACTTGGAACTCATATTTTCTGGATGCTTGTAGAATACATGTTCTACTTCATATCAGGTGTTCTTCGTTCACTCAATGGGAGTTGGGATAATCGGATTTGAGTAGCATGTCGTGTTGCGGGATCCTCGATCTTGTTTCCCCGACTAAGGTAAACTCGTAATAGTTCAAGCATATCAAAATGACGTGTTTACTTGCAGGCGTAACAATTACAACGAATCAGAGCTACAAATAAGTAGTAAAGTAAAACATGTGCTAGTGAGAATCAACTTGACTGACCATATAAATGTATGTATAGACCCTTGAAAAAATCATATTATAAACACTTGTTTTACTGTTCTCGGCCAACCTGCACAGCACAGTAGCTTACACTATAATACATTTTTCGCCAATGAGATTTTCTAGAGAAACGACCCAATTTATAGAAACAAATAAAGCCCTTTTTGTTCGTGAGGATAAGAAATGCCATTTTCAATCTTTCCTCAAAGTTCAGAGGACAGCAGTTAGGTAATGAGCGTGATGATGAGTTTACGTCTAGATATGCGCTATCTATATATATACTTGTTATGTAAGTGCGGTTTTGATGTAGAATTTTATAGAGAGGGATTTAGTTCATTGATGAGGTTCATCATTGAATGACAGTTGATATGCTACTAAAAATAGGAAGCACCAAATGGCTCTTGGATTGTAGTGTATTCCCCCTCAAAATCAAGTGCCCTCAACCACACAAGTAGTTAAACCTCAAATTTTCGATCCACCTAACAAAGACGATAAACCCATTGAACTACCTTCCATTGATTGTTTAGTGAAAAGAAGTTCCGATAGAGAACCGATGCATTCGAATCAGTACGTTGATTTCAATTCTGCATATCGATCCAGTGCAAAACTTTTCTTGGCCGTATATAATTAGAAGATCTACCAAGGTCATTAGAACACTTACTAACGAAATTAGATAATATTGTATACATTTTACGACTTAATTATTTTTCTGCGAATACTATAAAAAACCTATCGAAACGGAACTATCCATCCATAAATAATAATTCCAATGAAAGATCTTGGATTGATAACATCAAGGCATTACAGGATCACTGAAATGCACTTTGAAAACATTTAAAATTAAAGCTTTTTGTAATTCAATTAACACTTTATGAAATTTGCATGAAATTGTTGTGCAGATTGTTTAGTTACTTCTTGAATTATGATTCGATCAGTATCAGACCACCATTAAAAACCTGGAAGCACTGGACGGCCGTTTCGTCCTGGTGGAGGACTCATCAGCAGTGTGTATTCATGACTACTACTGCACGCAGGATTCGAACCCAGAACCTGTGGTCATGCACGCGAACGCCTAACCCCTGGACCTTTGAAATAAAAAGCAACTAAACAATCTCTACAACCCTTTCATGCAAATTATCATTTACTCACTCTTGACCAGCTCCTTAAGGAAGTTTCTCCAAGTTCTAGTGAGAAGTCACGACTGGTAGAGTTCAACTGTATTTGCGTGTCATGAAGCTGAGCAAGATAGTGGATTGATGGATGTTAGAAATTAACACCGTCAGATACAGGCTCGGTGTTATCCAGAGGTTAAGCGTTCTCGTGCAGGACCAAAGATCTTGGGTTCGAATCCTGTCTGCAGCAGGAGTCGTGACTCCATACTTCTGATGAGTCTGCTGCTTCCAGCTTCCTGATGGCGGTCTAACATTGATCGATTCATGATTCTAAAAGCACTTTATGGAATGCTACAGTTCGAGTTATATATAACATGCCTTCCATATTGACAAAAATTTGTGTCTACCAATAAAGTTGTGTTGATTGTTATGCGGTCTACATTGGAACTGATTCTTGTGAAATCCGAAATCGTGCTAAGAAACACTTGAGCTACACAAAAAGACATAATAATCCTATAGAGCTGGAAAAAATTTGCAATGCTAGTAGTACATGCTGTTTTCAATAATCATCAAACCATTAATTAAATAATCAAAATAATTCACAAAGGTTTTTTCTTCCAACTATAAAGAAAGGCAGGTAGCCGAAACATTTCATCCCACGTGGTCTATTTATCCAAACAACTACGTTTAACTCTATTCAATCCCTACCTAATTCTACATACATACATAAACACACACACACACACACAAGTTTTTCGATTACTTTATATCACAAACTACATATTTCTATTTTCTATCATTATACACATAGATAAACACATTGATGTCGCATACAAAATCATTTCTACTAAAAATAAAATATGACATTGACAAGTTCAAACCTAGAAAGAGTTTGATTGCACTAAAAATATTCTGTTTTTTGTTTTCGTACTTACTATTAAAACCTGTGCTAATTTATTTCGGTTATTTATTTATTATGTAGTGTGTCGATCTACTGCGTGTTCTTAAGCTCGGTAATTAGCTCGTCCAGACAATCGTTACTAATTAGCGTCTGACGGTTTATAAATCAGAAGGTAAACATGAAGTGTTGAATACGTTTATTTTTGGCACACACTACACAAAGCGAAGCGGAGAAGCAGTGAATAAAACGAAAGAAGTGATGTGAATTGGACAAGGCTGTTGAGCCAACCCGAAGAAATAGATCATGACTAAGTCAGACAAATATAAGTCAGACATATAACAAGCGAAATAGGCATGCACACACATGAATAAAAGTGACGAATGATTGACAAGGTCAAATGGCAAATGGGCACATCATGTGAGCTCCTCATACAAACCAGACAATAATAAGAACCAATGGTACATATAAATTGTTGCAATACAAATTGGTTCGGTTAAATAAATTATTCGAAAGGGCTTAACCAAATTGAATGTAAGTGAACTGGAATATATGTGGAGGCAC
>CALYCR020000789.1:0-12343 GCA_944470395.2 Schistosoma turkestanicum
GCGGTTGCTAAGACTGTTAAGTTACATACAGGAAGGAGTCGTGGATGCGCACTGCTGATGAGTAACATACCAGGACGAAACGGTCGTCTTTCAGTGCTTCCAGGTTTCTAATGATGGTCCAACATTCTTCGATTAATGATGTCAAATTTATGATATTATTCTGATTATTATCACGTTTGCCATTTATTATTTATGCTTATCAAGTAAACAGCAACTTCTAATACTTCTGATTGGAAAATTAAGTTCATCCTGTTTCTATATTTCAGTCAAAATCGTGAATCGATATAATTTGGATAACTGTTAAAAACGTGAATTCACTAGTCGGTCGTTTCATTCTCCGTGTAGGGACTCTTAAACAGTGAACATATACGATCTCACAGCCCAAGGTCACAACCAGAACATTTATTCTCGTTTATAAATATCGATGTACACTGGTGAGGAGTCGCGTACCAAGGAAAAAACAACCTCCCAGTGTTTCAAGGTTTTCAATGGTTGTCTAATCTAGATCTGTTCGTGATTTCAATCATATTCACTTATTTCCACAACCTCATAATTACAAATTTCTCTTAGTTAAATTCTTTTCGTTCATTCCTTAATTACAGTAATGCAAACAAATTGCCTATTTTCACGGTATGCACCTATTTAAGAAGCCAGCTGAAAAAAACTATCAACAACCAGTATGTACCACAACAATTTATTCATCAATCTTAAAGTTAAATGCCATCTTAGAAACCTATAGATCCTAGGTTCGATCGCTGGTAGAGTGTGTACTAGGTTTGTTCCAGTGCTCCATGACTTTCATTAGCATCTCAGCTGATAACAATCTGTTATGGGAAAACCCCCCAACTCCCCCCGCCACCTACAAATGACACCAATCTGCACAAATACACCTTTCAACTGAAAATAACAACTAATTAATTTCAAAGAAATAATGATAATTATTTTCGGAAATAAAATAGAATTTATTTCAAGTATAAATAATCATCGGACAAATGATCGTTTACACAAATAATATGATCATCTTTTTTTTCATGTATGTATACGACATGATTAGAAAGAGATCATCAAAGAGAAGAGATGTGAAAATGCAGTTGGATAGTAACATACATACACTTACACAGCTGCACACACACGCACACACACGAATAAATACACATGAAATATCGAATATTTTTAATAAAATAAACTTTTCTATGCACAAGAGTACAAGAAGCAGGACAGAGAGATAGAGAGAGAGGAAGAGGAACAGATCTATCCCAAAAAATAAAAAGATGATCTTTTATGCAGCAGCTATAAATGCTGATTTTTAATGCAATCCAAAGATTGTCAAGTCAAGAAGATTTCTACAGAAAATGTTTGTGATATTATTATTATGCTTATTATTCTACAACTTTGATATTTTGATAATGAATAGATGTGATATTTAAAATGACAGGAAAAGATGTCAGAATGAATAAAAGTGATATTTGATTGTGTTGAGGGAGAAAATAATGATAAATTCACATCTTATTATTACTCATTGACTAAGAAGATATAGTCAACATAAATATTATGCTTAATATTGTGATTATTATTATTATTATTGAAATAATAACCATGAGTGATTAATTACAAACGGTGAATAAGTGGAAGAATACAATGTCATTGATTTCACTAATTTCCACCTTGTTGTTTTGTTTGTTTGTGTTTCGGAATTTCCATTGAGATTTTCTTCAGCATTTGTTCAATCTGTAGCACAATGTAGGAAGTTAATTTCTAAAGTCAAATGGAAGATAAGGATAGATCATCATTAAATTATATGCGTATGAAGATAGTCGATATGCATCAATCAACTGCAAGCTCTGGAGCAGTTGTAGCATGTGGCAGTGGTTCTGTCTTTTACTTCTCTTCATAATAATTTGTGCGCTGTTGTTTATTGAATGTAATTATTCTAGCCAGTCTCGTCACCTGGTGGTTATTACGATAGCTTAATCCCGGTTAAATGGTCGTATGAGGCTTCACTTCCATGTAGGGTAGGAACTTATAGCCTTTCCTTCTAACTTGAATAGGCTAGCAATCATCAACATAGTTCACCTACGTTAGCGGTATATATATATATATATATATATATATATATATATATATAACTAGCAGTCGAACTCAGAAAGACCGATTCATTCTTCTCGCGACTGGTCAGATGGATTCATCTACATACCAGAGTTGATGTTCACCCTAGACATTCGAATCCGGTATAGTAAGGTTATCTTCTCTGTTGTTGCAGTGAAGTAAGATTCAATTCATTTGTAATAAGCACAAAAAGCGCCTGCTCAAGTCCTATTACTACTATTACTATTACTATTACTACTACTACTACTACTACTACTACTACTACTACTACTACTACTACTACTACTACTACTACTACTACTACTACTACTACTACTACTACTACTACTACTACTACTACTACTACTACTACTACTACTACTACTACTACTACTACTACTACTACTACCGTAGTGAAGTAGAACACAGGTGGGGCAACCGAATTGTATTTACGAAAATTACAGGGTTACTCAGTAAAATCCGAAAACCATATCGTAAATCGTTAATTTGCAAAATATCAATCCATAATATCGAACTAGACTGTTCCTGTTGCAAAACATCAATCCATTGTCACTGTACATGCGTTTCATACAAATTCCATTGTTTTCTAACTCTTCCTTTCTTGATCTTCCCCCATTTTCTGCTGCCAGACATTACGTTTACACTCGCGTCATATACTACTTATAAGTAGCGCGCACCACACTACTACTACTACTACGATTACTTCTACTAATCCACATCTATCATTGATGATATATTTATAATCTCTTTATTTTTTTTCTAAAATCAATACTAAGTCAAATAAAAACACACCAAAAGTAATCTAGTCATGTTCATAACAAAACTAATTTCCCGCTAAATTCTTAATCTATTCATCATCATTTTTTTAAAATCTTATTTTTAAAAGCTCATCATTCATTATTTTACATGAACATTACCATCATACATACATGTATGCATGATTATCATCTTTTACAATATACATGTTATATGTGGATTATTCTTTCATTTCTACTCTAATCATATACAACAATGAATAAATAATCGTATCCGTTTAAATCATTCTATAAAGGGGTCAAAACAAAGTTAAAATGGAACTCTTCTAAGATAAATGGGGCAAACATTCATTCACAATAACCAAATGACAATCATGATAATAGTAATGATTGTAATCATGATGGAAGAAGTAGGGTGGTACAAAGGATTATAGGGAATAACTTAAAAGATATTTCCTTCAGTCGTTATACCATAATTCCCCCCAAAAAAATACCAATCAGTATAAAACATTTTTCGGGTGAGGTGGGGTTGGCTGCCGGAGGAGACTTGTTTACAAGCCCTATATTCAGTTTCACATTATTTTAAAGGATGTTTGATGTTTTTTCGTTGTGGTTGAGGGAAAATATGATCCTATTATCATTATTATTATTATTATTATTATTATTATTATTATTATTATTATTGTTATTTGAAGGATTGAAAGAAGTAAAACACCGGACCAACAACAACTTAATCCATCTAGAGTTTATTGATGAATATAATAAGAGTTGCATAGATGTTTTTTTGCTGTAAGTAATGATTAAAGGCGGAGGTGGGTGGCAAAGAAGTGATTCTGTTGTTACTGTTGAGGATTGTAGAAGTGTAACAAAGAGAGATAGCCAGTTCTTTGATATTGTCAGTAAAAATATTCACATGTGTTGATACTTTCAACAAGTAAAGACGCACACACACGCACACACACACACGCATACATCATTTGTCTACTGAATAACTTTGACCGATAGCAAACATTTTAACCGATCTTACTACATGCAACTAACAATTTTGTGAGCATGTAGTCGTATAACGAATTATTGTTATTGCGTATGTATATATGTATATGTGGAGGAATCAACGACAAGACAATAAATCCGGAAACCATATACAAAAAACTCATGATTACCGTTTTTCTACGTTTCGGATCTTTTTAACTACTACCATTAATGTTATGATAAACATTGAAGATGAAATCGATTGGTACATAAAAGTTACTTTCCAAAGTGTACATATACATGTATGCTGAATGAAAATTATGGATAAACCACTCATACTACTTTTTAAGAAACAGCTGTTTCGTTCTAATGTTATACTTGTCAACAGTGTGCATTCACTACCTTACCCATAGGAACCGACCCAAGAACCTTCAGTCCCACAAGTGAGCACTTAATCTTTATACTGTCGACTACTAAGTATTTTCTATAACGATTTGGATATTTCTACGACTTATTACATAGGGATTATCTGTAGTGTGTTGATTGTTTTAAAAATAGTCGACTACTGTAGATCCCATGATGAATTCATCTCGAAATTACTTACTTACTTACGTCTGTCACCTCCAGTGGAGCATGAGCCCCCAACCTGTGTTCGCCAACCCACTCTGTCCTGGACTACCCTTTCCAGTTCGTTCAATTTTTGTTCATTCTTCTCATATCTTTCTCTATTTCTCGGCGTAATGTGTTCTTTGGCCTTCCTCTTTTCCTGTGACACCGTTGGGTATTTTCCGCAATGTGTGTCCTATCCACTTCCACAGCTTCTTTATGATTTCCTCCTCCACTAGAATCTGGTTTGTTCTTTGCCACTATAGACTTTTGATGGTGGTGTCTGGTCTGAGGATGTGAAGTATTTTGCGTAAGGATTGATCAGTTGACCTTGAGAATACATTTCCACCTGGAAAATATTTGACTGTTATTGGTTGATGTATTATTTTAGTACGCTATTTTGTGGCTCTCCCAACGACGTTTGTATCATGTATAAATCAGCTCGATTTGTGTGCTTGAGTTCATTATATTTTCTGGGTGCTTGTTGAATACACTTCTGCGTCTTGTCAAGATTTCCTCCTCTACTTAATGGGGCCTTGGGACGCTCGAATTAGAATAGCCTATCGTGTCACTGAATCACTGGTGTTCGTTCGTTTTACTGACTGAGGTGAACTCGTAATAGTTTGAAGCATATCGACTGGCGAGCATAATACAATCTAAGGTGTTCGAGACATAATCCAAAGGGAATGGTCCCGATTAAAAATGTGACAATAAAATAAAACGTTTTTTCGGTTTTTTACTTGACTAGTACACCAATCAGTGTGTTCATTGACATCGCATGTTTCGATAGGAAAACTAGTTCGTATTGATGATGTAATGGACAGTTGAAACTACTTACATCAAAGCGAAAAGAATATATATATATTGACAGAAAGCGTAGGTCAACTCTCAACAGATTCAAAATTATTACACATAAAATCTTACCTTGATAAATGACAGGATAGAACATGGCTGGTTATAAGAGTAGTTAATTATTGTTGAGAATTTTCATGATCTCTTCTTTGAATCAATGTTTCAATTGTATGACATATTTGTTTAGCCTTGGATTTAAAAAAAAAGGAGGATGATTAGAGTGTATATGTATGATGGAGTCTAAAGGGATATATGTATTTATAAGGCCTAGATTCGACCCATGCAATGGATGGTGGATTTCGACTGATAAATAATCCCATAATAGAATGAAACTGTCAATCAGTCTTTCCTTGTTTTAAAAGGTAAATAAGATTCAATGATCTGAATCAATTCTTGACAATTGTTATCTACAAAACTTCTTGTCATAACTTGTAGGGCACATCAACTTTTTTTGCGTTAAAAAGTAATTCCGCTTGTGATAATTCTCCTGTCTGTTTTCGTTGTTCATAATATTAGTGCCTACAAATACATTTGAGTTCGCTTATAATTAATTTGGTTAATCCCTTTCGATTAATTTATTTAACCAAGCCATTTTTCGTATAGCAACAACTTTTATGTGTACCATTGATTTTTACTATTGTCTGGTTTGTATGATCTGGTCAAGACTGAACATTGCTTACTGCCTACGCTCATATTCATCCTATTCGCTTTAATGTTAATCTCTTAAATATCTCGATGACTCAAATATTTCCATATGTGTATATACGGACATTAGTTCATTCACCAATTCGCCAACTTGATTGCCAGTATGCTTGCCCTTGCTCTATTTGTTTGTAGTCTGCTAGGCCATTTTGTGGTGTGTCAAAAGTGAACGTATTCAACTCCTCGTGTTTGCCTTCCGATTTATAACCATCAGGCTCTATTCGGTCACAATTGCCTAAACCAGCAAATTACGAAGACTAAAAACACATTGAATATCAACTGTCACGAAACTAATGATATATTGGCCACCACAATAATAACTCTAGAAGTTAAACGATTCATCTTCCTTATTATTTTACCTTTTATCGCCTCCACGTTATTGCATCTTTTGTTTCTGGTAGCAAAACCTATCAAGACCTAAAAGAGATGACTTAGTATGAACTAAAATGTTTATGACACCGATTAGCGTGTTCTCATCATTAAAGAAGAAATAGTAGCTGAATCAAGATAGAATACGAAAGCCATCATTATGATATTATATAATTATCACGTTACGCAACTACTCGATGAGTCATGATGAAAAACTAATTGGAAGGGAATTTTTTCTCAATATTTATTTTCTCTGTTAAATGGTAAAATGGGACTTTTCATTAAAATAGCCAGCTCAGTAGTGACTTAACTTCAGATGAGTTCCTAAAATTCTACCAGGAGATTTTGGCCTGTGAAGTTCCGACAGGTTAAACATTCAAACAGTTGTTACTGATGTCAGTTCAGTGAATGATCATTGTTGTATTTAAAAATCAAGTGTTCACCGCGAGCTCTAGGTCCGGGCTTTTGAGAACTCCCTTTAGTAAGACGAAAAGGTTGTCTAGTTTTCAAATCTATTCCAAATCAAACCAGCACTTTCTACCAATTAAAAAAATCCTCTCATAAATGTTGAATAAATGCATACAAATGAATATTATACCGTTCGGAAAAAAAGACATTATCATTCCTATAGATTTCAACATGCTGTAAGGAGCAGACATTTTTCGTCAAAGATGAAACCAATAAAACGTTGCATGCATATCGTTTTGTGCAATCATTACATATTATTAGTTTTAGTGGTATTTTCATGCACGCTTGCATTAACTTACTAACTGTTTCAACTTTCCTAAATTATCGTTAATCGTATTGTTTGACTGTTGTTGAACAGGAAATGCAATATGCACCAATAAAAATTTCGATTTCTGATCATTTGTGGCAGTCTATTAAAACACAGATCATTGTGGTTCAATGATCAATGTTAGCGAATTTGTAATTCATGGATTCAATAATCCTAATGAAGTGAACATTTGAAAAAGTTGAATGTCACAACAAAATAATGTTAGATCTATGAAATGGTAAATTTAATTTTAACAGAAAATAATTCAACAATTCATTATGAATTTCAGAGGTTACTAGACTGATAAATATCAATATTTCCCTACATGTAAATAGTATCTATATATACATATTCCTTTTATTTCTCACCTTATCACAACGAATTTGTAACAATGAAAATTGATCACAACTTGTTTGTTCAACATTAAATTTTATAGAGATTGTTGAATCATTCAATGACAAGTCAATCAGCTGATCATAATTCAATTTTTTGATAATTTCACCAGATAAATTACGAATTGTTAAACAATTACCAAAAATCTGAAAGAAAGAATAAAAACGTTTAGTTTGTGTTGTCAACGGAATTGCACGATGATTAAAAATTTTTTTAACGTTATGGTCAGTCGCACATCGATGCGATGGAAAAATGATTACAGAAATTCGAAAATCGATTGAAACTAGAGACGTTGGAGCATTGTTAGCTGGCTGTCTAAGTTGTCTGAAATATAAACGATTACAGCTATGGTATGTAGCAGGTCAAGCATTCTATTTCTGGTAGGACGAAACCGAAGTTTATTTATCCTACGTTTGATCATTGTCTATGATGCGAACTATACAGTTTGTTATCCTTTAGGGTCAGTTTTGATCATACCGTTTGAGTAGACCCTTATAACAGAAAAAATATATTGTTCGTTCAGTTGTTCAAATATATTTAGGACATGTGCATTTCAAGCTTCAGATATCATCAGCAGCAATCTATTGCAGGAGAAGAGAAACCAGATTCCAGTTGAGGAAAAAATAGGAATTCGGCAACAGCCCCGAATTAGTTTTTCTGGTTAGCGCTTTTTTGGCAAGTTAACCAGAAAAACTAATTTGGGGATGTTGCCGGATTCCTCTGCAGCATTAGGTCTCAACATACATAAAGGAAAAAGCAAAATTCTCCGATGCAACACAACACGCACCGACCAAATCACTCTTGATGGAGATGCCTTGGAGGATGTTGACACCTTTACATATGTGGGCAGCGTCATCGACAATCAAGGTGGATCGGATGCAGATGTGAGGGCGCGGATTGGCGAAGAAAGGGCTGCATTTCTACAGTTGAAAAATATCTGCAACTCCAAACAACTTTCAACCAAAACCAAAATCATGATTTTCAATACAAATGTCAAGACAGTTCAACTGTATGGAGCGGAAACTTGCAGAACTACGAAAGGCATCATTCAGAAGATACAAGTGTTTATTAACAGCTGTCTACGCAAAATACTTCGTATTCGTTGGCCAGACACGATCAGCAACAACGAACTGTGGGAGAGAACAAACCAGATTCCAGTGGAGTTGGAAATCAGGAGGAAGCGGTGGAAGTGGAAAGGACACACATTACGGAAAGCACCTAATTGCGTCACAAGACAAGCCCTCACATGGAACCCTCAAGGCAAAAGGAAAAGAGGAAGGCCAAAGAACACACTACGCCAAGAAATAGAGAAAGATATGAGAAGAACGAACAAACATTGGAGAGAACTGGAGAGGGAAGCCCAGGACAGAGTTGGTTGGAGAAAACTGGTGGGCGGTCTATGCTCCATTTGAGGTAACAGGCGTAAGTAAATAAGTAAGTAACAGCCCCGAAGGTTCGACTGGCAGAGTTTCAAACAAGATTAGTCTGTGAAAAATATTGACTGTTAACTTTTTTTTTAAATGAATCATCAACAATTCCGTATGTTTATACTTTTAAACTTACTTCTAAAATATTTGCTTCTTTCAATACATTGTCTACTATTTCAATTTCATAAGATTGAAATACTTTTAATCTAGTCATTAAAGGCAGTAAATCAATCGAATTGCCATCCTTATAACATAAAAGAAAGAAACAAAGAAGTAGAAAAGTGAACATTTTTAAATATGAGTAGTTAACAATCGTGAATTAAAACTAGAATAATCAATAAAAAAGAATGAATCAACAAGTTCCGGACTAGTGTCATTCTCTTAATGAGAAAGAATTCTGATGAGTACAATTGGGTGAATCGAACTCTATATTACATAACATAAAATATATTGTCCAATATTCAAGAACTGTAAATTGAGTTAATGATCAAAAACTTCTTTATAAGGAATAACAATTTTGAAACTCATTGTAAGCAGTGAAGAAGTTATGAATCGATAACTGTTAGACCATCATTAGAAATCTGAAGGCACTGGACGGCCGTTCCTTCAAGGTATGAGACTCGCTAACAGTACGCATACACGATCCGCTCGCATCAGAATGGAACCTAAGAAATTCGGTCTCACATGCAAACACTGAACCTCTAGACCACCAAGCTGGCATCTAAAAGTATTCATGTCTAACTTGGATAAATATTTGACATCATACAACTTTACCCATTGTCTTCGGTAGATAGCTGTCTGCACCCGACAGGGTTGAACTTCACTGGTCAAGTTGTCTCACTCTGAGAATTTCCTTACGAAGCTAGTCACATTTTATGATTTTTCATTAAAGAGTCATTGAGATTATTTAGTCTCATCGTACAACGAATCAGTTCATAATTTCAATGAAAAATCATTGTGAAAAAATCCTCTGTTCACTAATGAATTTGTCATCTATTAAACTCATTGATTTATGTTCAGGAAGCTGAAGAAAATGTGATCAGAAAACACAGAGAATTCTCTGTATTTATCGACACCTTTGTAAAGTTAACCAGTTGGCATGAAATTTCTTATTCAATTCCACATTATGTAATCGTTATGAAAATGTAAGCAGCAGATTAGAATCCGCGAGATAAAATTGAACTCATGTCATTCTGTATCAACCGTTATTGTTATTTTATTCAAATACATAATTGGAATGGTTACTTTAATTCATCACGCTTTAACATCTAGGCTATTGCTTTTATTCAGAGACTCGTGAAATTAATTGTTTTTGCAGTACAGAGTTATAAGATTTGTTTTGCTTAAAATGTAAGCATACAAGTGAGTCAAAATGGAAACACCTGTAGTGAAGGAGAACACAGGTGAGGGCAACCGAGTTGTATTAATCGCAAATTACAGAGTTACTCAGTAAAATAGGAAAACCATATCGTAAACGGTTAATTTGCAAATCTTCAATCAATCATCAATCCATTGTCTGACATTTCACTATTCATGTGTTTCATACAAATTCCATTGTGTTCCCACTCTTCCTTTCTTGATCTTCCCCCATCTTCTGCTGCCAGACATTACGTTTACACTCACGTCATATACTACTTATAAGTAGCGCGCACCACACACAAAAAAGTTCATAAAAATCATTCATATATATATATATATATATATATATATATATATATATTCATTATAGTAGAGTTTCATTCTCTGAGCTGCATGTTTTGGTTGTGGAGCTTTCATTGTTGTTCTTCTAAACATCATCAGCACAAACTTCAGATAAAGGAAGTCAAGTATTCGAATTTTGTTAACTGATATGATCTGTAGGTAGTTCTGTTAACCTCGATCTTGATCGGTTGTTAATGACCTTAAACCTATCGTTGTTTGCACCTTTATTTTCATTATATCCCTCTTTGATCTGTTTCTTGATCCTGATTAGTTGATAAATCGGATCAATGTGTTCGTTGATTGTTGATTGATTGACCTGAGAACCAAGCTTCTAAATATTCTCTGGTGTTATTTGTGCTTCGCTCCTATCTATTACTGGATAGAACAAGCTACGAGTCACACATGTGGACAAACTCCAATACTTCGCTTCTCCTACCTGAAGTTTGTGCTGATGATGTTGTTGTTCAGAGAAAGAATAACATTGAAAGCTCCACAACCAAAACAGTATCGAACTTACAGAACCAAACTACTCCACCACAATCATTCACCTAAGCTACAAATTTTTTCCACCATCTCAATATATATAAATCTATACTTTAAATAAAAAACGGCTGAATGAGACAAAACTTTTAAAATTCAATAGCAACTTACCAAATATTTAATATTATCCAATAAATGACTAATTGTAGCCGCAAAATACGAACCAATACGACATCTTGCCAATAATCGACGTACATGACTGATTAGTACATTTTTATCAACATGCATTAAAATCATATAAGCTGTAAGATTATACAAGCATAATGCTAATAAACGATCTTCTTTTAATAAAACAATACGTTTTTGTATTGTATTCATGTTCGCGAATTGTTCAAGCATTTCTGTTGGTGATTGATCTAGACCTGCGAAGTGACAGAAATCAATAGGTCATATGAAGAAAACAGAAATGCCAATTAAAATTCATAGAATAACCACATCTAAGACAAAGTGAGAGTGGATTTTTTAAATGAAGTTTGAATATGTCATGTACAAACATATTCCTCATCATTTATAGCTGAAACGACGTTTCAACAAGTACGACCAACAAATACCTTATGCATGGTGGATACGAAGGCCATGTTTCAAGTGCTTCGAAGAAAACCAATAAAGAAGTTGTTTACCTTACTTCTGAAGACCATTTTATTTGACTTGTTTGTATAACACATTGAAATCATCAACCAATCATTGTTAGACTACCATTAGAAACCTAAAAGCATTGGATGGCCGTTTCGTCCTGCTATGAGACTCATCAGCAGTGCGCATTCACGACTCCCGCAGCTCGCGGGGTTCGAACTCATGGCGTTCGGTCTTGCACGCGAGCACCTAACCTCTGGATCACTAAGCTGACATCCAACGGTGTTAATGTCTAATTCTGATCAGTCCAGGGAATTTGCATGACTTCACTCATTTGTCCTCAGTAGTCGCTACCCACACCCGACAGTGATGAACTCCACGCGTAATGGTTTCTGACTAGAACTCTGAGAATTTCCTCACAAAGCTTGTCACTTGTGAACACGTTGTATGATTTTGTGCATAATATGTAATTATCGGTAAACTGAATAAATCCAATCTACAATGAGCATGGACTACAACTCCAATACTTTTGAATATATAGATAACGCAACCTCATGAACTTAAAGTATGTT
>CALYCR020000790.1:0-12323 GCA_944470395.2 Schistosoma turkestanicum
AGAATTTTGCCCTTTTGATTTGGTCGGGACCCGGACCTAGGAGGAACGTACAGGAGTGTTTCTATTGGAAACAATTAGGACAGCCACTGTCGAAATAAATCTACAGAAAATGCGATTGGTGAAAAATAAGCATTTATTATTGCACTCGTTCTGTTTAACTGTACCAAAAACGTTCTCTTCGCGGTGCTGCCATTTTTCTTAACTCGTCGCTTCCTATGTAATGCCTACTTTCTCCTTCCATAAAATACTCAAGCATGAATTTATTTTTATTTGAGTGACGGCATAGTATGAAACATTTAGTGGTGATCATGGTCAATATCGACTCGGTCACCACTAATAGCTACTGATAAATCGAATAACCAGCAGTCAGCTAAGAAAACTCTGGTCCAACACCACCAGTTGGCAAAGTCGAGAGAACCTCTTGTAAATAACATAAATCACGCTTTTTTGTGACCAAAAAGGAATACAACTCTTTCTTGCCTTCCAAACAAATATTCAATCTGTCTGACCATTCTGTTAGTATACAGTTATCGATAACTTGATGCTTCTAGATATAATACCAATGACTGCACATACCCACCACATATTTGAAATTAAGAACAATTGTATTGTATAAGTGATTTCAATCCATCAGTGCAGTCATCAATTTACAGCCTTATTATCCTTATCCTACTCACAGCGACTTCATGTAACGCATTATTTTAAAGTAAATTTTCAACATCATATGATACAAAAGTTTAAAATTAACGAACTCATTATTCACCTCGTCAAAACATGTTCATGTATAACTATTCTCTGTCCTCACGTTTTTCTGGAGTCACACAAGATAATTCTCGTTATATCAGGACCACCTTGTTTTCATTATTTATTCTGCTTTCATACACTTGACTGAAAAGAGATTTATCACTCTATCTGTATGCTCTTCCAGATTACTCATACGAATGTACTATTTAACAACCTGGGCAGTCAAGTCACGTGTGAAAGTCGGTTTTCTTATGCTGTTAATAGTTTGCTTTTTTAATGTAATCAAGCCAAGATTACCGGAAATGGAAAAGAATATTTCGCTTAGAAAACATCGGTTGCATGAGCTTGTAGTGGAACGCTTCTACGAAAAAAATACGGTTTGTGAAAAATAAACATTGTTGTACATCTTTTGTAAAACTGTTCCAAAACCACAGCTACGAGTTCTTGCGCGCAACGTTCTCTTCGCGTTGCTGCCATTTTTCTCCATTTGCTGCTACCCATGTAATGCCAAAGTCTCCTTTAATAAAACGTTGGAATATGGATTTATTTTGCTTTTAATCACGATGTCACTGCCTGCTCGAAGCAAGGAGCTCCCGTGGAGGGGTAGGAGTTGGAAGACGGAGATTTGCGGATCTTCCTGGAGGAGTTTGAAAATGCGGTGAAGCTGGTGGGTGAGAAGGGGCCCTGGGCGGAGTTGGCGGTGCTGGGGTCGCTGCGGGGAGGTAGGGTGAAGGCGATATACGACATCCTGGACGGTGCCGCCGGGAAGACGGCGTGGGAGACGGTCAACGGGCGGCTGATGACGGAGTTCGACATCCCGGTGGACAGTGAGGAGGCGCCACAGAGGTTCCGGCTGGCGAGGCTGTCGGCCAATCTTGACCCGTTGGTGCTGGCTGTGGAGCTCACGATGTTGCTGCGCCGTACGCTGCCGAGTATGGATGGGGAGTCAGGGGCACAGTTGTTGGCGTCGCAATTTATCGAGAGTGTGCCTGCCGCCGTGTCCCAGATCGGGAACTGGTAAACGCTACACGTTGGATAGATGCCGTACCCATTCCAGACCAGCGGGCAAGAACAATGACCGAAGTGATAATCCGGCATATTTTAACGCGTCACGGAATACGGAAGGTGATACTAACTGACCAGGGTCCCTGTTTTGAAAGTGACGACAGATTATTTAAAGGGGGGACGAGTGTGTTGCGAGCTACTTATAAGTAGTTTATGATGTGAGTGTCAACGTAATGTCTGGCAGCAGAAGATGGGGAAAGATCAAGAAAGGAAGAGTTAGAAAACAATGGAATTTGTACGAAACGCATGAATAGTGACAATGGATTGATGTTTTGCAACAGGAACAGTCCAGTTCGATATGATGAACTGATATTTTGCAACTTAACGATTTACGATATGGTCTTCCGATTTTACTGAGTAACTCTGTAATTTTCGTTAACTACAATCCGGTTGCCCCACCTATGTTCTCATTCACAACAGCGATATTATGGAACATTTAGTGGTGAGCATAGTCAATCTGGTATCGGACTCGCTCACAACAAATGATGAGCCCGACGTGATATCTAACGTACTCATCACAAAGCTGCCCGACGTTCTGAGGATGTTTCCTGATACTGACGAAAAATCGAACGCTTCCAACTAATTGGTAATTTCGACGTAGAATTGAACGCAATCACCGATTAGTAATCCAGAAAACTACGACCACGAATCAAACGCGTCCACATTATTACTGACAATAACTATTTCGATACGAATTACTATTGTGGATTATATCAATATTGTACGGATTATTATCATTATCATATTCTTATTGCATGACAATTATTTCATAAACATTATTTTACTTCTTTCGATACCACGAACGACGTTCATGATTAAGGTGAGTTCGTTCCATTTATTTTGCCGTATCGCATTATTATGTTTCGAATCGCTGATCAAAGCAATGGCTCAACGACAATTATCGTCCATTAATATTTCCGTGGCTGTACGATCATCGCATAGGAGATATCCTCTATGTACTCATCAGCTGCTCGTACTCGAAAATCTTGCAGCCTGCTAAGTAAATTGGTGGTATGATCTTACGCACATGCACATGAAGCAGTAGTTCAAGCAGTCGAGCGAACCTCCTGCACGCTGATATTCGCATTTTTTCGACTACCCCAACGCTGGCAATCGTTTGCAACGCTTTCATACACATAAGTTTGGAGTAATATACTCAATGGTAGTAACTTATGTTCCCGATATGCATTTAATGTCCATGCATCGCATCTGTACGCAGCTTTATTCTCCTAAATTTTTCCACGATAATCTCGACCGCAATCTCTTCACTTCTCTGCAGCCACTCGATTTATCGATGAGCCTTACCGTGATGTCTATACGATTATCGAACTCCGTCATAACTGTCGTGCCCAAATGATATTAAATATTTTGCAGCATTTGTATTACATTTTCGTATCGTACACCTGCTCCTAATGTATTCTATTCGAAATCGATTATTTTTGCTAATAACCGCTTACCATATATTTTTGATCTTCTTTTACTATGCGACCCTACGCACGTACTTGGACAAGGTAACTTTAATTTTCTTAACTTCTGATGTTTTCCGACGATTTTTTTCGCAAACACAAACACTTTCGTATCCTTGTTTGCTGGAAGGGGGCTATTGTAGTGCCTCCACATAAACTTGAGTTCGCTCATATTTAATTTGATTATGCCTTTCGATTAACTTATGTAACCACGCTATTTGTATAGCAACAACCTATATGTACCATTGGTATTTTTTTATTGTCTGGTTTGTATGAGCTTGTACGCCGAGCATTGCTTACGCCTACGCGTTTACTCATCCTTCTCGCTTTAATGTTAATCTCTTACTACCCCTATGAACTCACATGACTTGTCTAGCTTGCCTTTGACCTTGTCAGTCATTCGTCACTTTTATTCATGTGTGTGCATACCTATTTCGCTTGTCATATGTCTGTCTTATTTTTGTCTGACTATATATTCTTAGTCATGCTATATTTCAAAGAGTTGGCTCACTAGCCTTCTCCACATCGCTTCTTTCGCCTATTCGTTCGCATTGTAATCCAAGGAGTTGGCTGAAAAGCCTTCAGCAGTTCACGTCGCCTCATTCGTTTTACTCACCGCTTCGCTTTGTGATGTGTCCCGAATAAACGCATTCATCACTACGAATTCACCTTCTGATTTATAAACCGTTAGACGCTATTTAGCAACGATTGTCTGAACGAGTTAATTACCGAGCTTAAGAACACGCGGTAAATCGACACACTATAAGCTAACAGAATATGACCGTACTAGATTTGAAGAATGCAAACAAACAGTTTAAGAGAAACACATCGATGATAAGAGTTTGAAGTTGACAAAAGATATAAAACCGATGAATGCCTACGCTGTCTTGCCAGAGAGATCCCTGAACAATACGTTTTTATTTACTCCAACCTATCTATGTCAAATATTGTAATCACAATTAATATCAATGAATTTAACGAAAGATCCCGTTTGAAATTCTATTCTGAGCTGACAAAATACCTTGTTCCTCTATCAGGCACGAAAGGTGAATGAATTAAAAGTACTATTATCGTAAATAATTGAGGCGCTTGGATGGAAAACTGACAGAGAAGAAGCATCCTCTCACACCTAACTGAGTTACTGTGTATTTCAATGGCTTTTGAAAACGACTTCAAAATGGAAAATCAGACTACAATGCGATTTCAGAGGTAGGGTGTTAAAATTCCATATATATATATATATATATATATATATATATATATATATATATAACTTGTTCCACACCCATTGGTGCATGCAAAAGCTAGAGTTTACTTTAAGTAGCTCAACTTACTTCCTTCGAAGTAGAATAGTAGATATTGGTTTCGAAGCTGAAAAGTATGGACGCTGCTATCAAATTTTCTGCGTTTTTTGAAACCGAATAAATGCCAAAACCCTTAGTATATTGATAGCTATGGTGTTTGCAATAAATAAATGATTATTCATCAACACATTATTTTTCGCCATAATCAGATTTCAAACAAAATACCTTTGATCGTGTTAATGGTATTCTCTCTGACTTCGATGATAGTTCATACGCGACTGTTAGATTATGAATTAGACCATTTACCATACCAGATTCGATCATTTTTCATTAGAGTAAATAGTGGAAGAATGGTGAGCGAATAATAACTGAATAATAGCGGATCAGAATAGAGCACAAGAATTTTAGCAACGCTTGTTGTAGACAATGTAATTCATTTTGATCAACGTAGCAGCTCTATGACAGCAGTATTGTTTACGTGATCCCATCATACAGATAATTATAATAATAATTTTACATATATTTGCACACTTACGTCTTACCACAATATACATGAGGTATATTTTTGAGTGCTTATTTATACTTACGTTTTCCCATGTTCTTATGAAAAATATGTTTATGTTATAATGCATTCACCGAGCTGCATACTTTCCTACTGTTATTGCAGTAAAATAATTGTAAGTTTCATTGTGCCTACACAATTGTACGCCTGATGTACCGTGGAGTTACCTAGAGAGGAATTACAATCTTCTTCATCTGTGCGATTCAGATTAGTTACCTTATCTCGAAGAACGAAAGTGAAGCCAAAATCATTAGCAGACATTAACCATCCTGAAACTATATAGAATCATATCATCTCTTTAAATTAATCAGCGTCAAAGCACATCATATATTATTGTTAAAAACACACTTAAAATTTACATATTGATTGGTATAGATGCAAAGAAACATCAAGTTAAATATGTTTCCTGAACTTAATGATTATTTACTAACTAAAGTATCAACTAACTCGCCGTCCAACTTTCTATTTGAACAGTAATGAAGATAAAATGTTCGATTGGTTATATGTCAAACTTTTATTCAGTATAGTAAAATAGTAAATACAGCAATATAAGCAAACAGTTCCGGGAAGAAATCGGGAAAAAATTTTCAATATGGAAAGTAAAAATAAAGTTATACAAAAAACAGACTAATCCGATGTTGGTGGTAGCACAGGTGGGGAAGAGGAGGATGCGGTTGGTGCAGAACTGTACAAATCACTCTCAGAATCAGGATGAAAGGCAACCACAGGAAGGTTATAGGGTGAAACAAAAAACTTCCCTTTCGGGTGCAAACTTCCGTCAGACTTTTCCTAAATCCAAAAAAAAGTATCAAGCAATTTAATAAGATTCAAATAATTACACTGACGCAGTCATAACATAAATAATTTAGTGTGCTTTTCGTCAATGCATTATATCAATATAGTATTGTTTTTTTTTGATAATATTTATCATTTCGTAGTTATTGATATTTATGTCTTTATAAGATATACGTAATACAACACATTTATATGTTTAAAAATTATGTAATGGTAATCTACAATTTCAAATAATATATTCCGCTTTGGAACGAAAGGTAATGTTAAAATGCAAGACTGTAGCTACCGACGACAATTAGGATAATGAGTTGAGTTTACTAAAGACAGAGCATGATTAGTTGTTTGTTGATATTCATTATTAGGGATATTTTTTCTAAACGTATCATTCAACAAGAGCAGCACTATTGTCATCGTCAAACTACTCAAACTATGATTACATACTTCGAGGTTTTCCACTGATTGCTCATTCTTCAAAACAAATTATACCAGAAGTACATAAAATCAAATGTTATGATCATATGACAAACCTTTACAACAAAATAACAAATTTGGAGCTAAAGCGCTAAGATTTTAATAACTGAGCTTAAAGGTCTAAACCCCGCTCAGTCTAATAAAGCTTAGGATAAGTCCGATAGTACCATTGACCTTCACAAAACGTGTAGTTTCGGTAATTACCATCGTGTGTTTTGTGTGTAATTCTTTTTAAAAAAACAGCTATCATTGAAGTAATATTTTGATTATGAAAGCTTATTAGACCATTTAAGTGAGGGGTAATGTGTAAGAACGTAGAAATACAAAGAAAAAGGAATGAGCAACTGAATTTTCTGAAATATACATCCATTCATTCGGGATTAGTTATAGCTAAGAAATTCTATACAACAAAATAAATAACAGCATTAATTTAAGTCTTTGAAAAACATACTAACTGGTGTTCCTTATTTTTTGGACAATCAACACTATAATCTAGATAAGAGTGTGATGGTAAGCCAGAGACTTATGTATTTAAAATTAAAAGACTTCAAAAGACAAACCAAAATATATATATAGATTGATAAAAAATAACCATAATATACAAGATAGAAAACTCTGGGTGTAAACGACTTTAACAACTGAAGTGTTTAAAAATCAAGATTTGGAGTTGAAAATAAATGAAATTATTTTTAAAAGCAATATATTACAAAAAAGCCTTTATACAAACCAATTATTTACCCATTGGTCAGCTAATTCACTCATTTTAGCTTTCAGTAAACGAATTAAACTAGCTTTTACAGCAGATTTTTGTTGAATTTGTGCATCTTGTATTGTTTCTAGTTCATTTCGTTTGTCTGGTTTACTGCCTGGACCATACATACGCAAAAGACCACTCCAGGTATTCACTTCAGGATGAAGACGAGCTAAAAGATGTTGAGCAGATAAATGACGACCTTCTCTTTTGTTTTTACATCTAACCTATGATGATTGAAATGGTTAATTTTAATAAAAATTATTCGTTTTATATGTTCTACATAAGCATGAACTTGGCGCAATAAAAATATATTTTACAAGGGTAATTTAATGTGTAATATACATGTATAATCAGCTGTCCGATTGAAAGCTTATTTTCAAAGAGATGAAAGGTCAATTCAAAGTCACTTTTCTGAATCTAACAAAACAATATGCTACCACACAAACAGCTCCTTTATATCTATTCGCACCTGAGCTGATAACAAATGATGGAGTATTGTCATGAGAGCCTAATGAAGATTCCGGTTTAGGAGATTTAAATGAACAGTAATGTCACTCAGAAATGTATAAAGTACAAGATGATACTGAAACTTTCCCTATAGACAAACAAGGCAAACATAACCGAGAAGAATATTAGTTAGGTTATAAGGGAAAAAACAGACGAATCAACTAGTGAATGTTTAAGACCAAGAGTTCTCTACTTATAGAAATTGTATGGTCTACCTACAAATCATAAAACTGGATGACATATTGTTATAAAAAACGTTTAAAAATAGTATCGTGTGTGCTGTAGCGCTCGCTTAATAGTTCCCAGCTAATCCCTATAGCTTGGTATTCTCTGACCACAATACACTGGACAAGTTCCGAAAAATCAGAACACGGTGGAACGGGAAAAGATTATATTTCAAATAGCAAGGTTAATTGGAAATAAGAAGCCAAAGGCGAAGGCAAATTAGATAGAACGTTAGTAGTATCTTTATAGTTTTTACATGATAAGTTTTTGGAATGTCATCCACGTGATTGACTAGCACTGACAGGATTAGATTTAGCCAATCAGCGCGCAGCTAACGCAGTCATGCTTTATTTCATCTATGTCCCACTAACAGTGTTTTTTTTCACTTAAGGAGTTTAACGAGTATGGGATACTAATAAACATACTACTAATTAACATTTCCCCTCTTGCAACGACTTTCAAATTCATTGAGTATAAATGTGACTTCATTTCATGAATGACCTTTTTAAAGTTATAAATAAATTATTCATAATATAAATATTATTATTAGAACAGTATAAAGCTTACCTTAACAGTATGTTCTCTCAGCTGTAAAGTGAAAAAATGTTTACTGCGTCCTTGAGATATCATATTTGATTTTAAATCAGACTCAGGAACACAACTTCGACTTAAACATTCAACAAGTAAATTATATGGAGTAGGTAATGCCATACGTACAGATAATTCATACAAACGTGGATCAGTTACTGAAACGGAATCGAACAATTGCATATCACGATCAGAAGCAACCACTGGACCTGTTTGATGTGAATTGTTACAAACAATCTTTTGAAAGTCAGGAATTAAAACTTCCAGCGCCTTACGAGCTTCATAAAATAAAAGAAAGTAAACATTATATAATTATTTTAAGAGAATGTACAGTTTTAAAGATTGAGAACATAGGAAGTCTAAAATTACCAGATAAATCATTCCCATTATATCCAAGATTATTACTCGAGCAGTCTATTTTAACAAACAGGATGTAAAGTTTCGAGATAATTACTAAGTATATGCATAAAATACTTAACAATTAAGTTTATCTCAAAAATCATCATTAAAATTATTCAGAACTCAAATTATTCTTTAAATACTCTTCTGAACTTCATTCATTCTAACAAGAATGTTTGAGTCATGCAACAATGTCGATGTATCTGGTAACATGACTACTCAAAACTTTCATGTCTGTTATGTACATAATTCTGCTGGCTTTAATACAAGAATAAGAACAATAAATAGTAATCTTCAGAATTCAACAAACGAAAAAACAAACGTACCCGCTTCTAATCTTGCACACTTTTTACTTTGTCCTGTACCAGTTCCATATGGATTACCATTAATAAACACAGTCATTTGATAGGGATTTTTATCATTTTCAAGAACTGTTGTCTGATATGTCGGTGGACGACGTATAACATTTTGACAATATTCATGAAGAATGCATACATATGATTTACCAGTCATATTGATCATACCCTCTAGGAGGAATATACCGAATTAGATAGAAAGTTACATAGAATGAGGATTTGATCAAGTATACAATTTCATTCTACTTAACTACATAATATATACATGATACAGATTGCTGTATGTTAGGAAATCACTAAAAATTATGTAGAATTACGAAGTAATCTTATCGTGGTTTAGTGATACTTGAAAATGTGTATTCGTTACGCCACTCGCGAACGGACATGAAGATATTTAGGAATCAAATAGAGTGTGATATAAATAGACCACATAGTTGAGGTCCGATGCAGTTTGTTTACCTTTATAAATTAAAAAAGCTAGGACAACAATTGAAACAGAATAATATGAATTCATCATATTTCGTGGTTGCGCCTCAGTTGCTTACAACCATTGCTGTAATGGTATGTAACAATGATGTATGATATAGTGTGAAGCAATTGACACTGATAACAGACGGGATTAAATTAAGAAAGATTAATTATAATAACTATACGTATTATCATTATTATTTGTGCGTGAACAAGATTGAAGTAATATACAGACAGTGTTCTGGCTTCTGAATTTATAACCTGTTTTCTGTCTTTTTTTAAAAATTAATTTCACTGATTTACAATTACTCAAATCTTATTTTCGATCTATACCAAAGCTATATGTTGTAACTGATTGACTAACTAATCGTAGTCACCGCGAAAACCTGAAAATTTTGATTGTGACATCTAATGGAATCAAATTTAATCAGAAACTTGCTGAACACAATAGATCCAATTAACAACTAAAGTGCATCAACATGGGTTAATAAACAGGTAAAGTAATCTTTATTACAAACCAAAATGACACTGCTGGAACAAAGTTTCAGATAAATTTAATACAATGATCCTGAAAATATTGTATGGTTGTGTAGTGTTCATAAAAAACGAAGAAAGCCGATCATCTGAGAAGTTAACAACTCATAAAGAAAGATAAAAGGATGCATCAATTACAGGTGGTGGAGGACGGATGACACAAACATATCATACAAATGAAATGTGGCTGGCAGAAGAATTCAGGAAGCGCGTTTTGTCCTATTTGGGACTCATTTGTCTACATCTCAGAGTTGATGTTCAATACGGGACTCGAACCCAGTACCATCTGCTTCAAACAATTACAAAGTAAATTAAGTTAATACCTATTGCATAAGTAAGTGACTAAATGGACTTAGTAGCTATGTGGATAACGCGTCGGTGCTTGAAATGAAAGGTACTAGGCTTGACTCCCAGAGTGAACATCAACTCCATGATGTAGATACACCAGCTGAAAGGTTCCGAATGGGACAGAACGCGCGTTCTGGATACCACCGTTGGTCACATTCGATCTGTTCCGCACAAAAAATAAGTCATATAGTAGTCGACTAGAAAATAAACAATAAGAGTTGTACAAGTCTGTGTGAACTTCTAAATACTTTAATCCTGGGGCAAAAACCATCAAAATTAGGCAAGCTGTTCTCAAAACTGACTCCACATATTTGAGAGAAAAGTTTCATTAAATTTAAGCTCGTATCATTTTACCCTATACTATGGTTTTTTTTGGTGCTTGTTGGTCTTTAATGACGTATTTGATTAATTTTGGGTTCACTGTGTCCAGAAAACTTCAAACCGGAATTGAAAAAATTAAAGGTTATCAATTCATTATTCTAAATATATTTACGACGATTTGCATCGTTTAAGGTGTCGCTTTTAGTATTTTCAATATGTCATTTAATATCAACTGGTTTTGCGCGTGTTTCATATTCTTGACGCGTAAATACTTAATCTGGATAAGGACATGCATTTAACATCAATAATGAACTCTAGTTACACCTACCTTTAGGCTGTTTTCGCGAAACGTTTCCATCAGCCGACGGTATTTGATATCGAATAACTTTCGCCTGTTCTGACTTGAATTACAGACATAAAAATAAAATAAAAATCCACAATGATAACATCAGAAATAAGGAAACTGGAGGAGAAAATATTTTACATAAAAATGGATTACCTACGTCAGTTCACTGATACATGTCAAATCAGCTTAATATGTAAGTAACATGAAGATGAATTGCATTAACTAGCAAGGAGAATTAATGAATCATAGATTAGACACTTTCACTTGCATATTTTGTACTAAATGTTAATACAATACCTTTTGGTGACACTATGCATCATAATTTTTGATTAACGATGATCATATAACGGATTTTATGGAGTATATTTAACATAAAAACGTACAAAAACATTCTTTCTGTTTAAATATGTGCATATGATGTGACGGTTGATCTGCTAAAATTTCATAGAATTTCCTTTTCCACCAACACCATAAAAGTGGGATGTACTCGCAAGACTAAATTAGACGTGGGTTAACACTACACCAAATGAATAACCATCAATGTCTTATGACTTTGTTTATGATATTTCATACTCAACAATTGTACAATTAGACGAGCATTAATAAACACTGGAGTAACCTGTCCTTATGAGGAAATTCGAATTTCTAAATTTATGATCTAATGAGTGGAATTCAAGTAAACTATGTTGGTTTAAACAAAACTTATTTCTTAGAAATGTCCATTCTTTACAATGTTAACCAATCAGTGAAAATCTATTTCTTAGCCAGATAGCAAAATGCCACACTAGTTGTCTTTAAAATTATTAGTTATCTGTAATAATATCTCTGGTCATAAAACAAAGCTGGAAGAAGATATAGCTTTGGAGGTGAGCTTCTGTTCTAGGTTCGAAACGTGTCTTATTACTTTTGACATGGGTAGCCGAGCAGTATAAGTAACCTTCATATGTTTAATGTCGCTCAGAGCTAAGGACACGAAATTTACCCTGGTAAGTGACAATAGAATTTACAGAACTAACATTATTGTTATTAACATACAGCAACTGTATGAAACCGACTAGAAGCAGTAACAC
>CALYCR020000791.1:0-12326 GCA_944470395.2 Schistosoma turkestanicum
ATAGAACAATAATCGACACAATCGGCTGTTTGTTTTATTGTGAAACATCTTCAGTTTTAAGTAATGATTGTCCACAATGAAATAAATAGAAGGTTTCACGAAATTCAGAGTTTACGTTTTCCCGTATTGTGAGGGTTAATTGGTAAAATAGGAAAACCATATCGTAAATCATTCATTTGCAAAATATCAATCCATCATATCGAACTGGACTGTTCCTGTTGCAAAACATCAATCCATTGTCTGACATTTCACTATTCATGCGTTTGTTTCATACAAATTCCATTGTGTTCTAACTCTTCCTTTCTTGATCTTCCCCCATCTTCTGCTGCCAGACATTACGTTGACACTCACGTCATATACTACTTATAAGTAGCTCGCACCACAGTATCAATAATTTATTCCAACAATAAATTTTATTTGTTCAATAGTTTTTGTAAACATAAACGTGTAATTTTGACTGTGCTAACAATTCTAAAAATTAATTACATACTCTTTCTTATCTGTGAAACGAGTTTCAACAGTTAACTAACAATTTGTTCTAAGCGTAAATAAATTTTGGTGAAACGTATTAGGTGGGCTCTCTTAACATCAAACTACAAAATGGTGAAATATTTGCTTGAAAATTTATCTAAAAAACTATGACATGAACAGCCTCTTCATCACTTATTCCTCAGATTTTAACAAGATAACTATGAAAGTAAACATCACCGAAAAAAGGGAAATGAATAAGTTGCACTATGAACAAACTTTGACAAGCAAAAAACCAAGACTATATAATTTATGGAATATAAATCAGTTTATTCGGAAACCGCTCATGCTACAAACACTTTCAACCAACCTCCTTACCCATTGAAATTCGAAATATCATGTTTAATAAAACAAATTTTTTAAATATTAGAAAACAAAATGTTTATTTTAGTGTGTGCGTGCGTGTGTGTATGTGAAAAGTTTTTTAGTACAATGTAAATTCGTTTGTTTGTAACATTTTGATATATATGCTTTCTTGATTGTTACTAAAATAATTTGCATTTCATTTTTTTGAGAATATTAAAGATTCCCATTGTGAAAATTAGAACAACACAGATAATAAGGGAACAACAGTGTTGTTTTCGATTAGATCGTCATCAGGTTTTTTACAATCAAATATACATGAATATTTATATATGAAAATGTCAAATTAATCAAGGCAATTTGAGTCAATAATCATCACAATGAAATGAAAAAGATTACGTCACTACATATAATATTTTTTAAACCATGGATCGATCAATGTTAGACCACCATTAGAAGAAACCTGGAAGCACTGAACGGCCGTTTCGTCCTGGTATGGGACTCCTCAGAAGTGCGCATCCACGACTCCTGCACCTCGCAGGATTCGAACCCAGGACCTTCGGTATTGTGCGCGAACGCCCTAACTGTTCGACCACTGAGCCGAGATCTAACGGTGTTAATGACTAACTTGATCAAATTCACGGAGTTGCGCAACCTCATACACAGTCTTCGGTAGATACTGTCTACACCCAGCTCAGTGGCCTGACGTTTAGGCGTTCGCCTACAATACCGAAGGTCCTGGGTTCGAATCCTGTGGGGCGCAGGAGTCGTGGATGCGCACTGCTGAGGAGTCCCATACAAGGACGAAACGGTCGTCCAGTGCTTCCAGGTTTTTATTGGTGGTCTAACATCGATTCATGGTTTCAAAAATGTGTAACCACATGCAAACTACATATAATAGGCAAAAGTACAGTGGATAATAGGGAGACAGGTGTACTGATAGTAGTAAGAAAATTATAAAATAGGTCAGTGGTGGATGAATAGACTTCAAATAATCATTAAAAAACATCAAAACCATTACGTAATAAGCAAATGTGTAAAAATAAAAAAAAATATATAATATCAATCGTTCGTTACGTCATATCCGGCCACGGAAGAGATAGGGGTGTCACGAATTTCTTCTGAACACATAAATTGGCGTTGAATGTACGTATTCCTATGGCTTCTGCAATGTGTAGTAGACGGGATCGAACTCCATTGGAAAATGATGGAGGTATACGATAGATCACCCGAAAAGATCTAGATTTATCTACAATGTGACCACTATCTACCAGGTGTGCTAAGATAGAACTGTGTACTGTTTTTGACTGACCCTTTGTAAACCATGCTGGGAGATGTTCACTCATTTGTTGGGTAAGTTGCCTGGAAGTATGCCCGATATAGCTATCTCCACAGGAGAAGCTGAATTTGTAAATGCACATAGAGGAGGCCGACTCAGGTAACTTATCCTTCGTTTGGGTAGACATCGCTAGTCGACTGGAGATGTTTTTATTGATTATTTGAAGTCTATTCATCCACGTTTGACCTACTATTGATAAAACTTTAGTTATCATATTTTATAATTTCATTGTGATTATTGACTCAAATTGCTTTGATTGGTTTAACATTTTCATGTGCAAATATTCATGTATATTAGAGTAAAGCCTGATGACGATCTAATCGAAAACAACAATATTGTTCGCTTATATGTGTTGTTCTAATTTCATTTTTTGTTATGAAGCGAACTAATGGACTTTGGTGAATACTTATCAGTTATTTGATGGATGAGTCGAACCATTTCTTTAGAGTGAACATTATTTTACATCTTATGAAAAGGCGCTCGTAGAATAATCGCCGTTTCATTCTCAAGACGTAAATAATAATTCCATGGGTGATGACGGTCTGTTATACGAGTACTTTAATGTCGAGCTCATGTCCCAAACTTTCAGAAAAATTAACCTGTCCGTTCTACTCTAATACTATGAGATCATCTTCTGACCTTGTCAAATACTCGCTTTTGCCTTGACTGTTCCTCTTCTAGTGTGTTGTGTGTGTGTTTGTGCACTCTAACCTCGCTTATCACATATCTGGCCTACTTTTGTTTGACCTTAAATCTTTAGTCATTCTGCATTGCATGGAGTTGGCTCGCTTGCCTTCTACAACAACCAGCAAACATTCTGCAATCAAGCACACAACTCTCGTTTATTTATACATCATAGAAACGTCCTTGGGACAGTCACAAAAATAGCACACTGAAATACACAGCAGTCAATCACAGCCATGGATTTTCTTGGTTAGAAATGAAATCTCAAGGTCAACTGATCAGCCTATGTTTGGAAATGTGAAATCCGAGATAAGGCATTTATCAAACGAGTTCTGGGTATCTAACATCCCTCAAAAGGGTTGAACTGAGGATTAACTTTCTACGAAGTTTAGACACGCACCTTGCTCAGTTGTAATCCAAAACAAGTGATTTGGGTAAATAACGGTTCTATTATTAATCAAAAATATAAATACACATCATTAACTAGACAAATTAACAACTCGGTTATTCCTTCAATGATAACACAGTGTTTCAAACTCTGGAAGAATGCTTCAGTTCACAATCAAAATGCACACTCTCAGTCAGTGCAACTGCTCTAACTAACAGAGGAAGAATTCAAAATGACTGCTGCTTTAACTAAGTATCAGCTTAAACAACATAATTCAGTTTAGAAAGAGACATAGAAACTCAAAGAAGGCACAAAAAATAGAAACTACAATAAAATACAAATATTATCATCTCAAAATGGAATTGAACAGATTAACAAAATGTCCCGGTGAAGGAATCAATAAGAACAAATTACAAATGAATACATGCATATAGGGATTTTCACAAACGAAGCCTTCGAAAAAATGGATCTTACAATCTGTCCTTAAGAAATATGCTTGATTTATGAGAGGAATTGTTTTCTTTCAGTCTAATAATGATCTTAAAGTCCACATGATCATGTTTAACATTTCTCGAGGTTAATTCTGTGTGTAGGATATAGTAAATGGTACTGATAGTAGTAGAAGTAGTAGTAGTTCGCACACCTGCTCAAAACTACTTACTTTGGTATTTTGATGAGGTGTCCTTAATCCTAACTAATTCTTAACAGAGCGTGAAACATTTTGGTAGTTATTAAAATGGTTGCTTTCAGTGACTCATCTTGAATGTTGTTCTGTTTGATGGTCATACTGATTTCTTCAATAGTTAGTTGGTGAACCAAAATTAATTAAGAAGTTCATAGGTGCTACTTCAATGTCGGATGGGTTCAGTTCATTGGCTTAACTAACAAAGATCTTATTCCCTTGTAACTGTTTTTCATATCATATTTACCCATACACTTTTGATTGATTGAGGAGTCAGCATAAAAGCATAACAAAGAGTTCCCAGTAGCTACTCGAATACAAGTTAACAGATAAACAGTGGTTTTAAAATTACTACCGAACACTATTTATTCAACAATAAGCTTTCAAATTTTACATTTTACAAACAGTGAAGGTTATTTAAATACGCATGACTATTACTTTTACTTACTTACTTACTTATTTACTTACGTACTTACTTGCCTACTTACTTACTTACTTACTAACTTACTTACTTACTTATTTACTTACTTACTTACTTACCTACTTACTTACCTACTTACTTACTTACTTACTTACTTACTTACTTACTTACCTACTTTCTTATTTACTTACTTACTTACTTACTTACTTACTTGCCTACTTACTTACTTACTTACTAACTTACTTACTTACTTAATTACTTACTTACTTACTTACCTACTTACTTACCTACTTTCTTATTTACTTACTTACTTACTTACTTACCTACTTTCTTATTTACTTACTTACTTACTTACTTACCTGCCTACTTACTTACTTACTGACTAACTTACGCTTGTTACCCTCAATGGAGCATAGGCTTAAAGCTACACTGTCCTATGCCTTCCTTCCATGTTCTGTCCAACTTTTATTCATTCTTCTCATGTCTGCATCTATTTCTCGGTGTAATATCTTCTCTGATCTTCCTCTTGCCTTTTGAGCTTGAGGAATACAAATCAAGGCTTGCCTCATCAGGCAATTGGCTGGTAGTCTCAATGAGTGTCCCATCCACTTCCTGAACTTCTTCCCGACTTGAAAACGGTAAGCTTAAGAGTGCTGGAGAATAAATTACTAAAACCATACTTCATACTTGTCTAATTGTATTTTTTTTACCAAAGCATTAGTATATCTTGTAATAACCTTTAGTTTTCTCGAAAAAAATCCGACCAACTCATTCTCAATCGCTTGATTAGTTCACTGATTAGTTTAAATTCTTTTTAAACAGTCAGTTAAGTGTGTTTTTTCTGGTTGTTTTTACCGATATGAATATTAATGACATCATTTTTTATTGTTTGAAAGAGAAAATCATCTTTTAGTTTTAATTATTAATACAAAGATGTCGTTTAATAGCAATTGGAGACACATGGAGAGACAATGACAGTTATATGTTTCAGTCTGTAAAAGAAAGGATGCATATAGAGTTGCGGGAAATAATTTATATATCATCAAAGATTTCTTTATTTAATACGGTTTTGAAAGTAGTTATTATTGAGAACAACAGGTACAATGATCAATAATGGCTTTTTTAAAGCGAATAATTGCCAAAACACTGGTGATTGAAAAAATATCGATTCATGTTAGACAAATTTGTACAGTGAACGAATGATTATTATGTTTAAGTTGAAGTGTCAAGCATAAATCGAGGCAAAACTACAAATTTATGTGATAAAAGGAGGCAACTAAACATGAAGATTATGAAGTACAAGTTTTAAATAATATCACATGAATATAAAAATTTGAAGAATAATGTTGGAGAATGAAATTTTTACTGCAATCGGCTTTCTTCTGTGTCCCCTAGCATCATCGTCTAAAGATGAAAATAGTAGTGCAAACCGTTAATTGAGCAGTTAACACCTTTTCAGTATATTAACTTGCCTTACTTACTTACGCAACTCCGCCAGTAGAACCTTCGGGGCTACTGCCGGTCCCTAGCCTGGGTAAAGGAGGAGGGTTGGACATGGGGTTGGCGACCCCATTCCGTCAAAAACTAACTTGCCAAAAAAACGCTAACCAGAAAAAATAATTCAAACCATTTTAACTCTGCCCTGGGAGTTGGAGGAAGAATTATGACGTCACGTGATGAAAGCCGAGTTCCCTCGGAAGTCACCGGGCTGATGCCTCTTCTGACAACCAGAGCAACCATTTTTTTAGGTACATGGAACGTTCGTACATTGTGGGAGACTGGAAGACTATTTAAAGTTGCGGCAGAAATGAAAAGATACAACCTCGAGGTGCTTGGAATCAGTGAAACACAATGGACACAAGTAGGACAACTGAGACTAGCTTCAGGGGAACTGCTGTTATACTCTGGTCATGAAGAGGTAAATGCTTCACATACACAAGGAGTTGCATTGATGCTGTCCAAACATGCACAAAAGGCACTAATAGGATGGGAATCTCATGGGCCGAGGATCATTAAAGCATCCTTCAAAACAAAGAAACAGGACATTACAATGAACGTCATCCAATGTTATGCACCTACCAACGACTACATTGACGACGATAAAGATCAATTCTACGAAAGGCTGCAGTCAATCGTCGAGAAATGTTCACCAAAGGATTTGACGATTCTTATGGGAGACCTGAATGCCAAGGTTGGCATGGACAACACTGGATATGAAGACATCATGGGACGACATGGACTGGGAGAAAGGAACGAAAACGGTGAGAGATTTGCAAACCTATGTGCCTTCAACAAACTGGTCATCGGTGGCACAATATTCCCACACAAATGCATACACAAAGCTACATGGATTTCACCGGACCACACTACTCATAACCAGATTGATCATATCTGTATCAAAAAAACGTTCAGAAGGACTATGGAGGATGTGAGAACCAGGAGAGGAGCTGATGTAGCCTCAGATCACCATTTGCTAATCGCCAAAATGAAACTGAAACTAAAGAAGCACTGGTCAACGGGACAGACAACATCACACAAGTTTAATACGGCCTTTCTTCGGGATACTGTAAAGCTCAACGAATTCAGGATAGCCCTCACCAATAGGTTCCAGGCCTTTCAGGATCTACACAATGGAGAGGACGCAACATTGGAGAACAATTGGAAAGGGATTAAGGAGGCAATCACTTCAACATGTCAGGAGGTCCTTGGTCGCAAGAAGCACCATCACAAGGAATGGATCTCTGTTGATACTCTCGCAAAAGTTGAACAAAGGAGGAACAAGAAGGCAGCAATCAATGTCAGCCGAACAAGAGCAGAGAAAGTTAAGGCACAAGCTGCATACACAGAAGCAAACAGGGAAGTGAAGAACAGCATCAGAGCTGACAAACGAAAATATGTGGAAGATCTAGCAACGACGGCGGAAAAGGCTGCAAGAGAAGGAAACTTGAGACAATTGTACGAAACAACAAAGAAGCTCGCCGGGAACTATCGTAAACCAGTACGACCAGTGAAAAGCAAGGAAGGCAAAGTAATCAGCAACACTGAACAACAGTGAAATAGGTGGGTAGAGCACTTTAAGGAACTCCTAAATCGACCAGCTCCTCTGAAGACACCCAACATCGAAGCAGCATCCACGGATCTCCCAATTATTATTGGCGCACCTACGATTGAGGAGATCAGTATGGCCATCAGACAAATCAAGAACGGCAAAGCAGAAGGACCACACAACATTCCAGCAGAGGCAATGAAAGCAGATGTAGAAGCAACCGCGAAAATATTTCACATCCTCTTCAAGAAGATTTGGGATGAGGAACAAGTACCATCAGTTTGGAAAGAAGGATACCTGATCAAAATACCAAAGAAAGGCGATCTGAGCAAGTGTGAGAACTACAGAGGCATCACTCTTCTTTCAATACCAGGCAAAGTCTTCAACAGGGTATTGTTAAACAGAATGAAGGACTTCGTAGACGCCAAACTTCGAGATAAACAGGCCGGATTTCGTAAGGATCGATCGTGTACTGACCAAATTGCTACATTACGGATCATTGTGGAACAATCAATTGAATGGAACTCACCACTCTACATCAACTTCATCGACTACGAGAAAGCATTCGATAGCGTGGACAGGAAACACTGTGGACTCTTCTTCGACACTACGGGGTGCCTGAGAAAATAGTCAACATCATACGGAATTCTTATGATGGATTCAACTGCAAAATCGTGCACGGAGGTCAGCTAACCGACTCTTTCGAGGTGAAGACCGGTGTCAGACAAGGTTGCTTACTCTCACCCTTTCTCTTTCTCCTGGTGATCGACTGGATTATGAAGACGTCGACATCTAGATTGGAGCACGGTATAAAATGGACAGTTAGGACGCAGCTGGACGATCTGGACTTCACAGATGACCTGGCTCTTCTATCGCACACTCAACAACAAATGCAAGAGAAGACGACCAGTGTAGCAGCAGCCTCTGCAGCAGTAGGTCTCAATATACATAAAGGAAGAAGCAAAATTCTACGATACAACACAACATGCACCAACCAAATCACTCTTGATGGAGATGCCTTGGAGGAAGTTAACACCTTTACATATCTGGGCAGCATCATCGACAATCAAGGTGGATCGGATGCAGATGTGAGGGCGCGGATTGGCAAAGCGAGGGCTGTATTTCTACAGCTGAAAAATATCTGGAACTCCAAACAAATTTCAACCAAAATCAAAATCAGGATTTTCAATAGAAATGTGAAGACAGTTCTACTGTATGGAGCGGAAACATGGAGAACTACCAAAGCCATCATCCAGAGGATACAAGTGTTTATTAACAGATGTCTACGCAAAATACTTCGTATTCGTTGGCCAGACACCATCAACAACAACGAACTGTGGGAGAAAACAAACCAGATTCCAGTGGAGGAGGAAATCAGGAAGAAGCGGTGGAAGTGGATAGGACACACATTGCGGAAAGCACCTAACTGCGTCACGAGACAAGCCCTCACATGGAACCCTCAAGGCAAAAGGAAAAGAGGAAGGTCAAGGAACACATTACGCCGAGAAATAGAGAAAGATATGAGAGGAATGAACAAACATTGGACAGAACTGGAGAAGGAAGCCCAGGACAGAGTTGGTTGGAGAAAACTGGTGGGCGGCCTATGCTCCATTGGGGGTAACAGGCGTAAGTAAGTAAGTAAGTAAGTAACTTACTTACGCCTGTTATCTCCAGCATTCTGCAACCTAAACTATTCTGAATCTTTCCTTCTAGTTTCGTCCAATGGTTTTTCATTCTTTCCATGTCTGTCTGTAATACTTGGTGTAATGTGTCCTTTGATCTTCTGTTTCTCCTTTTACCTTGAGGATTACGAGTGAGAGCTTATCTTGTGACGCAGTTTGGTGCTTTTCGCAGTGTGTGTCCTATCCACTTCCACCGTTTCTTGTTGATTTCTTCCTCCATTGGAATCTGGTTTGTTTTCTCCTACAGTACGCTGTTGCTGATCATGTCTGGCCAACGAATCCAAAGTATTGTGTGTGTACAAGTGGTAATAAATACTTGTATCTTCTGGATGATGGGTTTGCTAGTTCTTCAAGTTTCCGACCCATACGGTAGAACTGTCTTGACATTTGTATTAAAAATTGTGACTTTGGTGTTAGTTGGTAGTTGTTTTGAGTTCTTAATGTTCCTTCATTGTAGAAATGCTGTTCTTGCTTCAGTGTATGAAGATCAATAATTACTGGCACTAGGAAATTTTTCCTTATAATGACCCCTTATGTTTCTAAGGGGTTGTTCAAATATCACTGGGAATAGATGAACAAGAGTGGCGGTGGTTTGTTATGTGTGGTGCATACTTTCTTTTTAAGCTTAAAATATAATTATTTCAACCACTGTTTGGGGATAGATTTATCTATGATGGTCTATAAATTTAACAAAATCTAAGAAGCATTGAAGACTTGTTTTTTTCATGATATAACATATTCGACACTTGACGCTTGACTTTCAATATGAGATTGGATGTAGTTCTAGTGATCAAGCAATGCCTTCGACTACAAATGACTCAAAATATTTTTTAAATTAATTTTATGATCAGACATTCTTCATTCAAAAGTCAGTATCAATCTGTCCTGAGATGATTATTTTTAAAATTCCAATGAGAATCTATGCAAATGAATTCTGCCACTACATAGGTAATTTTACATAAGACTTTCGGTGACATTCTGTTGTGAAATTGTGAAATTTTAATAGCGAAAATCAGTTTTTTAGGCGAATTATGACTAAGTTTGAAATATTTTTATTATATATATTGCAAGCTCCCTAATAAATAATCGTTTGAAGTTTATGTAATGCAAATACTTTGATAAATTTAAACCATATTTTTGAAACCATGAGTCGATCAATGTTAGACCACCATTAGAAGCCTGGAAGCACTGAATGGCCGTTTCGTCCTGGTATGGGACTCCTCAGCAGTGCGCATCCATGACTCATGCACCCCGCAGGATTCGGACCCAGAATCTTCGGTATTGTGCGGGAAAGCAGAACCATCGGACCACTGAAACGGTATCTATCGGTGTTAATGTCTAACTTGATCAAATTCACGGAGTTGCCCAACCTCATACACAGTGTTCGGTAGTTACTGTCTACACCCGAACAAGTTGAACTTCACTGGTCACGTCTTCCCACTAGAACTCGGAGAAGATTCCTCACGAAGCTAGTCACTAGTGAGCACAGGTAATTTGCATTACGGGGTTGTGAAGATTGTTAAGTTACACATTTTTTGAAACCGTGAATCGATCAATGTTAGACCACCATTAGAAACCTGGAAGCACTGGACTGCCGTTTCGTCCTGGTATGGGACTCCTCAGCATATCTGATATCTCTAGTATGATTGCAACCTATCCAGTTATCCACATTACAGTGTATGATTATCGACCTTGTCTATAGTGATTGATATTCACTGATTGCCAGTAACAAACATCAGCGAGTAGGCAATACACTAATTAGGGCGTAACGCCTAAAACTTCTGGTTTGCATTATTGGGGTTCTGGAGATTGTTGAGTTAGAAATTTTTTGATATAGTAAATCGATCAATGTTAGTCGATTATTAGAAATCTGGAAGTAGTGGACAACCGTTTCGTATGACCGAGGGTCATGGTTTTGAATCTTACGAGTTTCAGGAGTCCGCGGGTTGTTCACTGCCACTGTAGAGTCCCATGCTGGGATGAAACAGCCATCTTTCAATGCTTCCATGTTTCTTCTAACAGTGATCCAACATTTATAGATTCATGATTTGAAAAAAATTGTTTATCATCCATGTTGCTTTTCAGCTTTATTCATCATGTACTTGCTGTGTAGTGAAGGAGAACACAGGTGAGAGCAACCGAATTGTATTTAACGAGAATTACAGAGTTACTCAGTAAAATCGGAAAACCATATCGTAAACAGTTAGTTTGCAAATCTTCAATCCATCATCAATCCATTGTCTGACATTTCACTATTCATGCGTTTCATACAAATTCCATTGTGTTCCCACTCTTCTTCCTTTCTTGATCTTCTCCTATCTTCTGCTGCCAGACATTACGTTTACACACGCGTCATATACTACTTATAAGCAGCACTCACCACAGCTAATGTCTATCATTTCCTATTTCAAATCGAAAAAGATATTTATACTGTCTGTATATATATTGAAAAGTTCAGCTGAAACCTATCTCGATTTTTTATTAAATTTATCGAATAAAAAAAATTGGAAAGAAAAATTCACATTTCGATTTCATGACATAATTCAATAGAATCAAGTATTGAAATAACATTTACAAATTGCAAAATTTTAATCAATATGGTGGATAATCGTGTTTTTTTTTTATTTCTCTGATAGATAATTATCAAAAAATTGGTTTTATTTATGGAGCCATTAAATGCAAAAATATTATTATTTTTGTGGTAAAAATTTTAAAATTAACAAAAAAAAAAACATTTATAGTTTGTTAATCACATGCATAGATTTACTCGGTTGTTTTTGTTTCTCTTAGAAAATGGCAGCATTGATGTGAACAGAGAATCGTTATAAATCTGACTGACTGATATTAAGTTAAAAGTTATAATCAGTCGGTACGTTTTAGAGACGCGTTCCGTTTCGTTTTGTAAATTGTCGAGAAGCTTCGCCTGGGGCCCTTCTATGGGGTTACTTCCGATTCCAAGCTCGGATAGAGTGGGAGGGTTGAGGATGGGGTTAGTAACCCTAATGCTAACCAGAGAAAAATATAGGGATACTACCCCCAAACTCAGATCACATATAAGTGAAAAGTGAAAATCTCGGTATTGTGAAAAAATCATAAGCCGACATGAGACGAAGGTTAATGAAAGTGTTTGAGACCATTTCGCATCAAATTAGGCTGCATCCCTATGCCATACCATGCGCATACCATTTGCTATACTGCTAAATAGAGCTGAAGGTTTCCTGTGAGACCACAGGTTCGCTGTGAAGATTATGGA
>CALYCR020000792.1:0-12292 GCA_944470395.2 Schistosoma turkestanicum
CACATCTACAGCATAAAGGTCCGAAAGTGCCACGATTGTGTAATGATTGATGTTATGTTCGGAGACTGCATTGGAATCCATGAACTGTAGAAATTGATGACAAAAATAAATTGCATTCTGTTTCTTTTGACAAGGTGGCGTACATAAATCTTTTGTCACTTCTCCTCACTAAATTTCATAAATGTTCATTTTTCACACTCTAAGGTATGTGATAGAAGCTAACTTCTCATTATATTTAAGACTGGTTTATAAAATATGTATGAATGATTTATCTTTAAATACAGCTGCTCAATTCTGATAATAAATTTGCTTAAACATATTAACCATTTTTCTGCAGTCGATTTTCGACAGTTTGAATAAAATTCTTAAGTTTTTCAAATGGTCTCAGACGAAATCAGCTACTCATAAGTAATCATTGAAACTAATCGAAATATTCAGATTTGAAATGTTCTGAAACCAAGTTCGATTTGAAAAGCTTTTCGCTGATATTACCCGGATTTAGGATAGTCATCGATGATTGTATACAACAAAGTGATTTTACAAAAACTATTCGGTGAGGAAAATAGTTTTTTTTTATTTCATTTCACTTTGTCTTAACGTACAAAACAGATCTGAGCCACGATGTTACAGAAGTAGTTCAGTAAATACTTGAACATTTAATAGTTCTTTATTCAAACACACATTGTTCAGAAGAATTGTTTTGATTTGAGATAAGGATGGAGTGCCGTCTTAAAGATCTGCCCAGTATGCTCTAATTTGTTTGATGTTACTGTGTTATTGATAAATGCTTCCTCAATGTTTAGTATCGATGTTGAATGATTTACTAGATAGAATTCTTGATTGATTGAAATAAATGTGTTGGAAATATAACATGTGAGTTGATGTGTGTGCTCCAACTCATGCGTTATATGGTTTGGAATTTGCTAAATTCTACGTGTGAATAAGCCTTCATCCCTATTGCAACACCTAATATTGTTATCACAACGAAATCTATTATTGATAGAGACATGCATCACTGTCCACCTCGAGTGATCTACTAACGATGCGAGAAAAGTCTAGTGATAGAACAATGAATATTGGAATTCCAACGATGCGCTAAGGTTCAGCTAGTGAAGGCGTTCGCTGCCATAAGAAATTAGTAAAAAAAATGAATTCGACTAGATACAATCATAAAAAAATGAATATGTAATAAATACTGCAAATAAAAAAGTATTGAACGTATCTGTTCTAAAAAAAAGCATTACTATCCAAAGTAGTTTTTCTATCTCCTGTAACTATCAACGATGTCTCTTAGTCTATATCTGATCGTCAGAAAGGTTAAGGCGGAAAATGAAATTTATAAAGGCCTTAGGTTTCAGTCCATAATGTTTTTGCAGGTGGCCTTTCTACCACTATAATTTGAACCTCTCTACAGTTAAATTCTCATCTAAGTGAAGAGATTATAAATTATATTTGTCGATTATTCGACGGAAAAGTTGATAGTTAGTCGGAGAATAATTTGTTCAGGGCTTGCCAAATTCTTGGGAGTGGCTTCAATTTGCATCTGAACAGAACTTTCGATATGTCAGTCGCGAATTGCTCATTAGGTAATTTAGATCTGTGGTCAAACCAATTTATGTCTTGTTATATAACTATCACATGACAGTCTATAGTGGTTGTCAAGTCTTGACTATCATTGACTCAGAGGTCAAAACATGTCTGTATAACAGGCAGCTAGTTGTCATTCGCCGTTTATTTTTACCAAACCATTATAAGCGACATTTTCGGGAGTTTTCCGTGATCGTTAGACTTCGTCAATCTACGTTCAGCAGGAAACACTAAAAATTATGCTATGTATTCATCAACTATGAGCGATCTAACTCCAGAAATTATGAACTACTTCCATTGTTATAATAATCATGAACTAGCAATAGTTCAGTGATTAAAATAAAGTATGACTTTCCCAGTAAATTTTGGTCGATCATGGGAAAGTAAATCATACATTATTCAACATTTAACAACACAGAGCATCAGATTATACTAATTCAACAGCTCCAGAACTTGTGTGATTTCTTTTCAGGAGGTTGTGCAGATTGTTACATCAGACGGACTTTATTTCGACACCCTGAAAATGACTAATGATCTGTGCTTACTGACAAGTGAGTAACTTCAGTACTTGATTTCCGCGGTGCTTGTGAGAACCAGTACAGTCAAATCATGTTACGAATGAAGTAAATCTAACAAATGTCGATAGAAGATGGATTTGCTATTTTCCTTATTGATTGAACTTAAAATAAGTATTATCTGGAGAGACTGTAGATCCTCAGCTTGTTCCTTGAATTGATAGCGGATAAAAATTATTGTATAGTTACATAGTATGAGTAGCCAAAGATGAAAGATGTCATAACTTAAATGCAGATCAATCAACTGAGCATCACAAAGCATCCGATTGTAATTATCATGCGAGATGATAATAATCGATGGTTAGAGACCTTGAATGACATGGCTCAAAATCGTTCGCAATGGCGCCGGTGCATTTATTCTTTGTGTTCTCTCAAATCCTAATATTCTGCATTCTCCAACACCTGTAGTTTCAACTCTCTAAACTTTTCTCACTGAATCATACTTCTTGAATAGTATCTTATAATCCTAACCTCTCCAATTACTTCTAATTCCCTTACTACCTCTACTACTATTGGATTTGAATTGACAATGACTTCTCTGTGCTGATGTGGTATGGCGACATGAACCAATGTACTTACGTACGAAGTTCTACGTTGCATCTGACTGACTGACTGATCAGGCAAATTGATAAATACCGGTGATACATTTATGAATATTGATATTTTTTAATTGTCTTATCCTGATCGTATCAGATTGTCATGAGACAAACTCAGTATTTAGAAAACAAAAGTATTCGATATATTATCCTTCACTATATTTACCATCACTACTGTTATTTGAATGGTCAACTGCAGAGTAACCAGTAGCATATCTTGCTACCGATTTAATCTTGTTTCATAAGACCCAACCAGCTAATCTTTCAATTTTGTAATCATGAGTCAATCTGTGTTAGACGACGACTAGAAGCCTGAAAAAGGACATTCAATGGGGAAGTAGGTTATAATCAAACAACAGACTGAATCTGTCCATTTTATTGTTAATGTTTTATTCGAAGTGTGATTAGTATTTAATTTTTCTGATATATTTCAATCAGCGATTGAGCATATATTTTTGTTGTACTTGGAAAAGAAAGCCAAACTCGCACTGATCATTATATAATGTTTGTGGAGATAGTTGAATAACATTTAGATTAGACACATGTTTGAATGTAAAAATCACTGAAAGGTCAGAAACAATTAGATTGCTGAGTCGAGTAAGTGTGTGTGGATATTCAGTAAAGTGTACCAGCGAACTCTACAAAGACGACTGAACTTGCCGGTCTATTCAATATTGGTAAACATCTAGGAATGTGTCTAAATATCTAGCTTCAGTCAACCCACGTTATTGTTCATCCACCTTCCATTGTCTTAGGTAGTTAGCCACATAATTTCCGAGGTTTCAAGAGATCAGTCACTGGTGAGAACATCATAATGCAACACAACTATATCACTGTTCGAATTTATGGATAACTGCAAGACATAGTTGAAATTAGGCAGATGCGGTAATGCTAGTTAAGAAATCAAATTAGAGTACTTATTATTGATAATATTAGAAAATAGGATGAATATCATGAATTCTACTACTAAACACATTCTATCTATTCTAAAAAAGCTTTTTCATAGAGGCTATGTCAATGCAACCCACTCAGCACGCCCATTTGCTGCCTAACATTCTTCAAGCATATCAACAACAAGATAATTGTAATGATCACAAATCCCTTATTTCTTGCGTAATTTTAAATTAGAATTTCCAGGCAATTTCAAGGGTCAGAGAACCACATGAATCAATTAGATGTCTACATATAGTTTATTTCATGGATGATTGTCCAATATCAGATTGAAAATTCGATTGTTCAAATAAAAGTATTGTTTACTATTTCTCCTGCACAAACGTTTATTCGTCACTTCTACTTGTATTTCTCATCGTTGTGTAAGAATGTATGATTCAAGATAAGGTGTTGAAAATGTCTCCCAAATAAAGTTCAGCCGCTGGGCCTGTGAGCATTATCCCATCAAACTCACAAATTCAGTGTTTTGTGTCATTGATAAATATTTAGAAGACCAATTTTACTGATGCATATGTTTAAATACTAAGAATTATTATTTTCAGTTATGCATTCTACTACGAACACCATAGGCAATTATTCGAATTTAAGTTAGTCTGATTTTCTTGATAGGTATCGTAGCAGTGCATCTATCAAGAAGCAAAATCTATTCGCTTATTCACAGTTTTCAGTGGTTGGTTTGGTCAAACTTCATTCACGATGAAAAAGTTTTTCCTAACAAAACAAACTGAAAACAATATCGTCATCAGTAAATGTCGATGTCTGTGAAATTCAATAGTCCAATTCACTGATGGAAATCAACACCATTGCATAAATATTGAAGCATCTGTAATTATCACGGTATTACACAAAAGTTTGTTTGAACATTCACTAACGTATAAATCACTTAATTGAAAATCATCCAATTTTGGTCATGTGTAAACTTAGATGGGTTAGTGATCACATTTTGATTTTAAATTAGTGATTCTGAATGACTTTTATAATTTATGGTAGTTAATTGCTCTATAAACAGAAAAACTAAATGCATTACCCAATGTTTACACTACAACTCTATCTGAATGCAACTGTTGACCTAATAAACAATCGATCGCCCAATAAGAGGTACATGTGTAAGGTGAATATTGTTTGGAATCGATAATATGAATGTTTTGCAGTGTCTCTTGGGACACTTTAATAACGAAAGTTTGTTAGTGTAGATTAATAATGATTGATTGATCATTCTACAATTTTCAGATTTCACACGTATGAATAATAATAAATTCCTACGATCAACGTCTAATTACCTCCACAGTAATCGTCATGATGGGTGAAATTGCTGATATTGTTCTGCGAAATGATAGATATTTATTGAAAGTCAAAGTTCTGTTTTGTGCATTCGTTACTCTGTCGATTGTATGGTTGATTGCCATTACACCAAATCCGTTTCAGTGGAATATTATTCAACATAAACTTGACATATCACCTCAAACATACGGCTCGACGCATCCAAATATATCTATCTCAAACAATTCAGAGTTGGATCTTGCTCGATTATTACATGTCATTTATTCTCCCATCAGTAAAACATCTCTTCAGAAATACTCATTGAGATTTAGTCTGGAAGAAAACAGACTGATTAGATTGTACGATTCCTTGGGTAGGAACAAGACAGTAGGTTGATCAATTGAATAAATTATTTTGTTGTTGAATTATATGTAACTGCATTTAATGGCAGGGATTTTCTGATGTGACACTGGTTTTTTGAATGAATCTTGATTATATGTGTAGAAGGTAACATTATAGTTTATTTCATAGTAATGCATTCAAATTACACAATGTTGGAAAGTGGTGACGTTGCGTCATTTATTGGACGTGACATTTCTAGAGGGTCATTAGCTGTTGAAATAGGCCTTAAGTTTACCCAGGTGTCCAGATGCTATTGGGACATTTCTAGAATGGATTCTTTTTAAGCCAGTAAGCTGCAACATGTGCCACACGAATTTGAACTACATTTCTCACATAAATGACTCGGTAGAGCAATTGAAGAATGTGTTTATCTATGAATTTACTGACTTTCATTCTTCCAAACAATCATCACATACGAATGGCGTGAAAGCAAATAACATAGTGAAGAGCGATGGTCATTCTGATGTAAACCAGTGTTTGGTTCGTTGGCCTTGGAATATAGAAGGAATCATAGTTGATGTCATTTGCATACTAACGAGATAGAAATTGGAGTACGTCAGATATCGATATGCATTCCATGAAAAACCCCGCGCAATCTTCACACGTTCCTTTGCAGCAGAAGGTTTGATTGAACTCAGAATTCGTCTGATTGATACAGTTTAGTACGGGTCACGCATAAATGCTTATTAAAATATACAAAAGAATATGGTTTGATCTAATATAATGAACGCTTGTTAGTTGGCTCTATTTTCAGATCTTAAACTGAATGCTTATTCGCGACAGTTGTCAGCTGTAAATGGCACCTGGTGTGATCATCGTCAAGGTGCTACACAGTTGCTTGATGGTTAAATGATTTATTCCGATTCAAAACGATTCGATTATTCCTATGCAGAAAGCATATCCTTTGCACTACTGAATCTTGAAGCGAATGATGCTGAGTTTGAAGCGCAGAGTGACCAATGAATGTGAGATATAGATCCATCCATCCGGACAGTAGGAAATACGATGAAACGCATATCATGAATTCCACTACTACTAGCCCAAATCTACCTATTCCAAAAAGGCTTGTTTCCTAATGTGTAAGTCAATGCAAGCCGTTCAGCTTGCTCAAATGTCCATCAACACTCTTCAAGCATATCAGCAACGGGATAACCCTAAAGATTTCATCATATCCCATTGTAATTAAATCAGTTCCAAAATTCAACACATATGTAGTGCCTCCACATTTATTTGCATCCGCTTACATTTAATTTGCTTAAGCCCTTTTGATTAATCTATTTAACCAAGCCATTTGTATAGCAACAACTCATATGTACCATTGGTATTTTTTATTATCTGGTTTGTATGAGCTGATATGACTGAGGATTGCATAACGCCTACGCACATATGCATCCTATTCGCTTTAATATTAATCTCTTAAATATCACGATGACTCAGACATTTTCCTTTGTATATATACGAGCATTTTAATCTTATTAATTCATTCGCTCAGTCGCATATTCGCTTCTCCGTTCGTTCGCATTGTAATCAAAAGAGTTGACTCTTAGCCTTCTCCAATTTGCTTCTCCGCTTCGCTTTGTGGTGTGCCTCGAACAAACGTATTCATCAATACGAGTTCATCTTCTGATTTATAAACCAAGCTTAAGAACACGCAATAAATATACACACTACACATATACTTGTGTTTTCCGCTGGTTTTAGGTGAAGAAGTTTCTCAAGTTTGGGGATCGTATAATATTTCCATCAATGGACTTTTCAAAATGTCATGCCTCAAAATGTACACTGATTACTAATATGACCAGATGGCGAGAGGCTGATGCTCTCATAATAACGGAAGATATGGTACCTAGTGGATTTCGGCCACCAAAGCAGTTATGGTTCGGTTTAATACATGAATCTCCTGCACACATTGCAATGCCAAGTTTTCTGGAAAATGAAGTAGGTGATTTTGTCTATGTTGAATCGCTCTTGTTGGTCGTTGTGATGTTGAGAGTCACTGACATGTGTCTAAAAGAATTGTGAAAGCTGATTTACTGTCTATTCCATTGACTTCGCTCTTGTACATGTAGTGAATTGATCGAGCTTCCAGAAGTGCTGCGCATTATGAATCAAAAGGTTTTTCCATATATAAATTCAGATTCAAATTTCCAGTCTACATAAATGCTACGTGAATCACATCTATCGATTTAATGATTTTACCAGTTTAATTCAGGGATGTTCTTATGTATTTCTAATTGGAATTTCAAGGATTCGAATAAAGCCAATGTTTACATTTCAGTGACACTATCATAAAATTCGTCTCCCATTCACAAACTATTATTTGTCACTCCTACTTGTTTCTGATAAACCAGTATTTTTCATTATTTTGTGAGAAGTTAATATGCATAACTCGTGGTTGAAATTCCGCCTCGATTAGTTTATTTTCATTTCTGTGTTGATCTACACCGTGCTTATCGTTAAACATCGATGTTTTAATAGTCTCTCTCGACAAAACTGTCAGTATCCCACTTGTGTGGGGGTGGAACGTTTCGTTGTTTCACTAGAATTACACCACTTTATTATTAAAGTCGGTCACAAAAGGAAATAAGATCACTATGTTGAGATGCGACTGTATATACTAAAAGCTATCTATCGTTGTCCACTTATTTTTACAGAAATATTTGATATCCATTCGACTGGATCAATCAAATTCAATGTTATTTACTTGCAAAGTATCATTCATCTAACCGTTTTAAACATAATAATTGGCATCTCGTTTGTTCTAACGCAACTTGTTGACACTATTGTCTCTGCACTATAAAGGGACAACTAGGAATTACGATTCAATCACATAAGTCACAGAGTTCTTCGATCGAATACTTTGTTCATGAACTTCGTTTTTAATATGATACGTTTACATTTTCGGAAATCAGGAATCACTAGTCAGCTGTTTCTTCCAAGTCCAGGTCTTTTGAGCATTGATCACTCATGACTGCACCAGCGATCGATAAATAAAAATTTGTGTTTGCACTGTCACCCTGCAATGTTTAACTGCAAAACTCAACAATCTTTACAAATTACAACTCTAAACGAATAATAAAGTAATATTTTCGTTAGCCTTTCCATTCATAATAATATGCCTAATAACATTTTAATTCAATTTCTCTCTCTATTATGAAGGTTAATTTCACAATATCTTATCGCTTGGATTCAACAATTTATTCTCCATATGGTTCCTATGAACCAAATATAATACAACATGGCGCAGAAACACGGTATTCTCTGCCAAATAGAAACTTCGCTAATGGTAAATCAAAGAAAGTTGCATGGTTCGTGAGTAATTGTGTTCCTAAAAGCCCCAGAATGCAATATGCAAAAGAACTTTCGAAATTTATCTCCGTGAGTTTAACAGTGTTTTTCTTTGATTATCTGCAGATTTTCAATAGTTTCGACGAAACGAATAATTTCTGAAAGACACAAAGTTGTGTGCAACATTTTTCATTGTGAATCAGTCCTTGATGGTAGATTTTTCATATTAAAAATGGTTTGAATTGAAATTAGGAATAAAATGACTGAAATGTTTGCAGAACCACGGAAGTGAAATAAAACGGAAATGGAAAATAAACAATAAGTTTTGCTTAAGTGGTCTTGCAAGATTGATAACAGTGCATGAAGCAAACATCAAAACATGTTGTGAATATTTGAAGGTGAAAGCCGTACGATCGTATATTGTGAGCACCGACATTCCGTATCAGAGAAATGCTGAATTTTGATGAGCTGATATAGGTTTGATGGAGTGCGATAACTTGTTTTGTTTCGTGAGATCCAAAATACATGGATCTGTTAGACTATGCAATATATAATGCGGCGCTATTGAAGACTAACTCACTGTTTAGAACTATTCGGATTGCCTGCTCTCCAATAATTTCATCGCATTCGTGGACATTAAATATTAGCTACATCAGAGATCAAGTAAATGAAATCACTTTAACTTTCCCATGGGTGCGAAATCAAAATGTGCCTTACTTACATTCACACCCTTTTTATCGTAGTTTCATAGCTAATGATTGGTCACCTCGTGTTGAATTTGAATATCCGAAAATGCACCCGACCAAAAGATGTGCTCATTACTTCAGTTCATCAGAATGTTATCAGAAATTCTATGTACTGGATTTCGCATCACATCGTTGTAAGCTTACATTTTAAATGGATGTGCTATTCAGACACTACAAATAAACAAATGAGTATAATTTAATAATTCAATAGTACACGGAATTTTTCTAATTTTAGGTTGATATTTATGGTGCATGTGGTACGTTAGTATGCCATAAGAATTATTCAATCGACAGATCAACAGAGAGCTGCCTACAAATGATTCGTGGAAATTACAAGTTTTATCTGAGCTTTGAAAACAGTTTGTGCACTGAATATATAACAGAAAAGCTCTACAAAAATGCACTTAAGTAAGTAACTTGGCATTTTTCGTGCAGTTCAATGTGGTCAAGTTCATCGACGTGTTTGTATTCGTGAATTATCTCAAAATTCCAAATCACTTCAATACAAAGAAACTAGATTGACTGGTATTACAATAGCAAATTAAGATTATGAGAGATTTCATCACAATCAAATATAACTAACATTGAAAATATGAGTTGACGAAAGAAATCAATCCGTAGAAATAAATTTTGTAAAATGATAGTGAAACTAGGAGCGTAAGGAGAAGATAATACCGCAAGTCAAACGGTGATGAGAGTTTGAACGGGTCACTGGCTCGCAATATAGACATATGCATTGTCTTCATCAGGCTCAAAGTATAATCAGGCATATACTGAACCACAATTCAACACTATTAGCATAGACGGGTGGTGGTTGATATTGGAATCCAGGACGTGCCCTTCGTTCTATTTCATACTCGCCTGTAGTCAGAAATACCTGACTCTGGGGCTTGATGTTCCACGTGTAACTGCAACCAAGTGGCCTTCTCTATGGAAGCCAAACCAGCTGAAGAACCCGGAATGGGACGAATCGTTCATCCCGAACTACACGGACGGCCATCATTCTTCTATGCCAGTAATTTTGTGTTATGGTTCCGTTTTTACAACATAGCTCCATCGCAATATCCAGGTCATTTGCACTGAATGAACATATCCAAAAGACTAATAAAGCTAGCGTCGCTCACAAAATCATGCAAAAATAATCCCAAACGTGTTATATTCATTCAAGAAAAGTGTCCTTGTTTATGAAAATTCACAAAACTACTAGGTTGCATTGTGTTGCTATACTGAAGTGTATTCGGCTCACATTTATGTTACTGATGTAAGTCAATTAGTGGTTGAGATATTTAATAATCGCGAAAATATCGGAAAATATCTTATCTGACTACGGACTGATGTCATCACTACCAAGGTTTCACTTGATAACCTCAAAGAAATTGAGCGTAGGGAGGATAATTGGTATGTAGTATCCCTATGATTGGGAAAGTTACAGTTTCACTGGTAGTTCGAGACTCAGTGAAAGCCGCTTATTCTTAGACAGAAGAGACGAATGAATTCATCTGTTTACACCGTTTAGTGTGAATTGATCATGCTCTAGCGTTTAGTAAGCCGAAATATTAACAGTCACGCTGTCACTGAACTTTCAAATTATTGGAAACGGTTTGTTCGAATTACGTTTCCACCAAGGTTTCATGAACTACTATACTTATTATTGGTTTCAAGAAACGAAATACTCCCAATTGTGATGGGTGCCTCCATCGAAGAATATCAAAGAGTTGCTCCTCCATACTCTTTCATTCATGTCGACCAGTTTGAATCACCAGCTAAACTGGCAGACTACTTGAATTATTTGGACAAAAACGATACTGCATACAACGAGTACTTTGCATGGCATGGTCACGGAATCATTCATGATTTTGATGCCAAACCACAATGTGCAATGTGTCTACTAGCCCACACATCTGCAATATTTGGTCCGTATTGGGTTCCGAGAGTGGCAAAATGGTGGAATGATGGATGCAATGGACGGAAATTGCGTTGGAAGCCATGAATTAAGAACACTATAGCCTTTCACATTGTAAAAAATACCAACGTAAATAAAAAATTGTTGTTTATTCAATTGCTATGGTCTGAATTGAAATTAGCGTATACAAAATCATGTCACACAGTTGTATGCTATTATGATGGTTTCCGTGTGTGCGCTTAGACGATACGTGGATTTCAAGGGGCTGAGAGCTATCTTGAATTTAATGTGTTTGCCAGCTACAAATTTTCAACATCATCTCAGTCGCAGTGAACGATTCTGATAATGTTCATTCTGTTGTCCAGTGCTTCTTTCGATCCACTATCATTGTTGCTATCACCAAGTGGTGAACTGAAGTGATTGAGTGAAACCCATGTAGATATGCACATGCGCTTGTGTGAGAATGCGGTGCATAATGTGATCCATTTGTTGAGGGCACATTGACTGGAGAATCTCTCGGCGTCCATTCGAAAATTGTAATTCAGATCCTCTATGAGAACAGTCAAATCTTTTGTTGGGAATTTCTCGACTATGGAATTGATTTTTGGCGTTTTCATTATAGTCGTCGATAAGCGCACAGTGTTGGATGACGTCGATTGTAGTGCTAACTTTTTTTATTTGAAGGATGATTTGATGTTTCTGAGTCCATGAGATTACCATCCTATCATCATTTTCTGCGCTCGTTTGCACAGCACCATTGCAACTCCTTTTGCATGAGAAGTGCTTTCTTGTTGATGTTCATTGTATAACAACGTCTGTCCTATGACCAGTCAATTTCGCACATTTTCTCAATTTCTCTCAGTAAGTCAAAATCGCAGAAAAATTTATCTAGTAAGCTCTGCAGCCACTTGAATGACTCTTCTCGCCTGGCAAAATGAACAAACATTCCAAATGCCTACTCAACTAGTTGCTCTGTTTGTCAGA
>CALYCR020000793.1:0-12311 GCA_944470395.2 Schistosoma turkestanicum
TGCTCAGACTTATTTTTATGGTTTCTTGCAAGTAAACTAAACCTGTAGTGAAAATTTGTCACAAAACCTCACATAACCAGTCTCGAAACTGGCCCTTTTTAAGCACATCCTTCAGTTTCTAGAATATTAATTATACGTAGTATATAACCGTCACAAAAAAGAATCGACTAATTAGCTGTATAAATTATTGACACCTCATCATTAACATCATCAATGCTAGGTTTTGTGGTATATGTTGGTTTTGTGAATATATTTTCTATTTATTTCTCAGTGGCGTTATATTCGCGGCCGAATAATACCTTTGGTTTGTAGCCTGTCACACACATCCATGCTTAGTGTGTTACTAACATTTTCTGATAATTTCACTCTTCCGAAGGTCCAAATTTATTGGGAAATTTCTCCTAGCATGTTAATCCAAAACAATTTTTTAATCGTTTCTTGCAAAATTATTCCGTATTTCTCTTTATATATAGCACCTCAGAATGACCCTAAGTCCAGATGGTCATTGTAGAGTTCAACACTTACCTTTCGATTCAATAGTAGAAATGTTGGAGCATTTTCGACAAGAACCTATCCCTTTGGAACAAACATTTATATCAAATGTGACCGATGGCTTACCTTCTGATGCCTTGCCTACTTCTACGACTTCTACTCCTACTCCAATCACATTATCAGCTTACGTTGTCAATACTCATTTGACAGGTACTCGTGAACGGCTAGTTATTTGTCGTGGTTCAGTTCGTGCTAATGCAACCACAGTTGGTCGGGCGGCTGCTGCAGCTGCAGCGACTGCATCGGGTGGTAGAACTGGCCAAAATCAATACATTGTCATGTAAACAAATAATCGGAGTTAATAACTATTGACATACCCTGTCAAGAAGTCGTCTCCCTTAGATTGTTTTCCATCCCCAGACTCTTAAACTGCCTTGGCAGAGAATTGTATTATGGTTCCCCACACATAGATCTATAAATTTTTTTCTCTTCAGAATCTATTAAAATTTGTGCCTTGTAAATTAATTCAATACAAGCCTGAGCAATTTAATTTACTGTTGTATGTACACATATGTAGGTCAACAGTTCGCTTCCATTTCTTTTAGAAATTTATTGGATGCCATCCTCTTCGTTTTTCTTTGCATTATGAACTTGTTCATAATCATGTAAACATGCGTATATCTATTTTCTATTTACTAAATTCGTTTAAATAATTTAGAATGCATTTATTATCAATGTGTGAATTATATTTTCAAATTGTTGATTTTTTTTGTTCTTCTCTCTACCTGATCAATTATTTATTTTTCAATGGTTTTTATTTAAATCTAACTGTTTTTCCATGTGTCTGTAGCATAACATTATGGTTATCATAAATTGTGCAATATTGTTTTTCGGTGGATATTATTATTATTATTATTATTATTATTTGATTTTTAACTCTTGTCAATGAAATGCATTTGAGATATCGCTTCACATAATAGTCTAATTTAATTGAAGTAAAAGTATCAATTTTACTGAGTCTTTATTCTTATTGACGTAAAGTTTTGCATATGCTATTTTTAAATGGAATTCGAATTGGTGAATGAATCAGATTATATGCTTTTGCGGAATACATTCAAATAGTAGATTTTCAATTTGTAAGTCAGCTGTGTTGTTCCAAATTATCCCTTACGAATCATGCATACTCTAGTATTACCTAGTAATACAGATCATGGTTTCATTTCTGCTTTTGTTGAAATGAGAAGCAATCTTGGAATCTATATATATATATTGATTGATCTAACTGAATTTCGATACCTGTCAAAAGGTGAAAACGAATTTTTCATCATTTTTAGCTGATGGGTCTCGCTAAAGCATTAAATATACCAGCTATCGAGTTTACTTTGTGTAATTGTTATAATTCTCTCTTATTACAACCCAGTTGTTTCTAATGCTTAGTATTCTAGGACACCAATTCACTCGATATGTTCTCCCAAAATCAGAACACGGTTAAACAGGAAATAGATTATATTCTAATAACAGGGTTTGATGGAAGACAATAAAATCCAAAGGGAAAAAATGTCAGTTTATTTATAGTTTTCTAGAATGTTCCCCCAGCACCGACTAGCGCTGTTTGGATTCGAAAGAGCCAATCAGCGTGCAGCAACGCAATCATGCTTTAATCCAATCTATGTCCCGCTGACAGTAATGAACACAAACTAATTGTAGGGAAATGTTTTTGTTACTAGTAAACCATTTCATGCTAGTTCTTGCTTTTCAATTATATTTCGAATCATTAGTATGTTCTTACGAACTTACTAGAATAATAGTAATTTTATATCAAGTTTTGTTTCATTTCTCAGCATTGATTAAAACGAAGCTGAATGTCACGCATGATTAGATCTCTGTGCCTTTACTGGCTACATACCTGCCGTATATAGTGTTTATTAATGATACGAAAATACAGATTCAAAACAAATGGTACTATGAACTATTATTTATCCATCAAAAATGTATTAATGAGTTAAGAGCTGTTTTATAGTGGATATTAAGAGAGTCAATGATGCTATTTCTAAACTATGTATGATATGACAAATATGAAAAATAAGAGTGAATTCACTATACGGTAATACTAATACTCTGTAGCGAACATTTTGATAGCTGCATGAACAATACTTCGTATTTGTTCTGTCACATCAATTTATGCCTAACATACAATGCTGTTGCTGCTTTTTCGTCCAATTAATTCTCTTTATTTAATCCCCAGAGAGATTAGAGTCCTTTTGACAGAATAAGTCAATAATATTCAGCAATGTGGTCAGTCTTTTTGATCTACTGAGTTACTACTACTCAAAAGGTCTTTGCTACCACATTAACAACGGGATCCCGTCAGTACAACAAGATAATAGAAAGTACAAGTAAAATAAGCAAAAGAAAACTTCTGACATCAATGAGAACACCATTTGTCGGTAATAGACCGAGTGAAAAGTACGATCAAAGTGAAACTAGCTTGAAGTGCACGCATAGTTCCAATGAGCCTCTCTCAGTCTATCACTATAGGTAAACTAAGATTTCTCCAGTAAAAGCACAATTAGTGGGATCGTTTTGTTATTATCCGAAATGTCTAGCTAATTAACCACTCAGCCTAAGTTTGAACACATTTATTGAGAAGTGAGAACATTTATGAGTCTTGTAACTTAAATGTAAACTAAATATTTCAGAAATATGGTATTACGGCATTATGAAATAATTAATCCTAGGAGCATACATTACAAAAAATCTTTTTTAAGCTAGATCACTCTATCAGGTATAAGTTCATGGTTGTTTATTGTATGTTTACTATAACCAACGTTATGTCGAAGTACATTTTGTTCAAATTAACTAAAACACAAGAGTTTTCTCTGATAAGTAACAAATCTATAGCTAATCCCGGATATTAACGTTAGTTTCGTTGTAAACAACTGCAAGATATGATCCCAAAAAATTCATGAAAATATTTTTACAACTTTGCACTCATGAATGCGGTAGACTTACTTACTTACTTACGCCTGTTACCCCCAATGGAGCATAGTTCGCCCACCAGTTTTCTCCAACCAACTCTGTCCTGGGCTTCCCTTTCCAGTTCTGTCCAATGTTTGTTCATTCCTCTCATTATCTTTCTCTATTTCTCCGCGTAATGTATTCTTTGGCCTTCCTCTTTTCCTTTTGCCTTGAGGGTTCCATGTGAGGGCTTATCTTGCGACGCAGTTAGGTTCTTTTCGTAGTGTGTCCTGTCCAGTCCCACCGCTTCTTCCTGATTTCCTCCTCCACTGGAATCTGACTTGTTCTCTCCCACAGTTCGTTGTTGCTGATGGTGTCTGGCCAACGAATACAAAGTATTTTGCGTAGACAGCTGTTAATAAACACTTGTATCTTCTGGATGATGGCTTTGGTAGTTCTCCATGTTTCCGCTCCATACATTAGAACTGTCTTGACATTTGTATTGAAAATCCTGATTTTGGTTTTGTTTGAAAGTTAATTGGAGTTCCAGATATTTTTCAACTGTAGGAATGCAGCCCTTGCTTTGCCAATCCGTGCCCTCACATCTGCATCGGATCCACCTTTCTCTTCGATGATGCTGCCAAGATATGTAAAGGTGTTAACGTCCTCCAAGGCATCTCCATCAAGAGTGATTTGGTTGGTGCATGTTGTGTTGCATCGGAGAATTTCGCTTTTTCCTTTATGTATGTTGAGACCTACTGCTGAAGAGGCTGCTGCTACACTGGTCGTCTTCTCTTGCATTTGTTGTTGCGTGTGCGATAGAAGAGCCAGGTCATCTGCGAAGTCCAGATCGTCCAGCTGCGTCCTAACTGTCCAGTTGATACCGTGCTTCCCTCCAGATGTTGACGTTTTCATAATCCAGTCGATGACCAGGAGAAAGAGAAAGGGTGAGAGTAAGCAACCTTGCCTGACACCGGTCTTCACCTCAAACCATTCTGTTAGCTGTCCTTCGTGTACGATTTTGCTGTTGAATCCATCATAAGAATTCCGTATGATGTTAACTATTTTCTCAGGCACACCGTAGTGTCGAAGAAGCCTCCACAGTGTTTTCCTATCCATGCTATCAAATGCTTTCTCGTAGTCAATGAAGTTGATGTAGAGTGGTGAGTTCCATTCAATTGATTGTTCCACAATGATCCGTAATGTAGCAATTTGGTCAGTACACGATCGATCCTTACGAAATCCGGCCTGTTGATCTCGAAGTTGGGCGTCTACGAAGTCCTTCATTCTGTTTAACAATACCCTGTTGAAGACTTTGCCTGGCATTGAAAGAAGAGTGATCCCTCTGCAGTTCTTACACTTGCTGAGATCGCCTTTCTTTGGTATTTTGATCAGGTATCCTTCTTTCCAATCTGATGGTACTTGTTCCTCATCCCAAATGAGGAACTTGCTAAAAAAACGCTAACCAGAAAAATGAATGCGGTAGAGCTCCATGTAAAATGATAGCTGATTACCGTTCTTCACTAGTTATCTCCACAGTGAAGAATTAGAGTTGGGTGTATTCACATCACTACGAAAAAATGAACCGATTCACCGAACACTTCAGTCAGTTGCGACGTAGAATTTCGTACGTATGTACATAAGTTCATGTTGCCATACCACATCAGCACACAGACGCATTTGTCAATTCAAATCCCATAGTGGTGAGATAGTAGAAGAATTACTGATAATGGAGATTAGGATTTGAAGATAATATTCAAGAAGTATAATTAAGTGAGATAAGGTTAGAAAGACAAAGGTAGAGGTGCTGAAGATTCCAGAAGATTAGGATTTGAGAGAGCACAACGAATGGATGCACTTGCGCCATTGCAAACGATTTTGAGCCATGTCGTTCAAGGTCTCTAACAATCGGTGACTTTCGTCTCGCGCACCCCAACCAGGTAGTCTACACTCACCAACATGACTCAGTCCACTTGTCAGTGTCTTCATGGATTTCTGCCATGTTTTGGTCTGCCCGCCCCTAGCTTTCTTCCAACCTATCCCTACACCACAAAACATAGCTCGTCGAGGCAGTCGGTGGTTAGGCATTCGTAACACATGTCCCAACCACCTCAACTGATTCACCGAGCACTTAGATATGTGTGCACTGGTGGTAATAGTCGACTAACTAAACCGAAGTTAGAGCGGGACTCTGACCTGGGACCTTACTACTAGTAAGTAGGCATTATAGGAACCACTGGTATATGTTTGGTAGCTGGTGATTAGGTATCTCTACAAGCATCTACATTCAGTCAGTATTTGTCGACAGAACTTAGTAATATGACAAACACATTAGCCATAGAATCACTTTATTGGTTATTCTTTAAAATAAACAGCAAATTTTTGTCACACTAGTTCGATGTCTACTAGTAGATTCACTACAGTGATATAGAGTATAAAGACGTTTACACTGACGAAACTTTTTATTAAATTATGAAATCAGTGACTCGCTGCCCAATCGGTCTGATGTGATTGATAAGAAACTTCGACGCTTTATTTCGACAGCAATACTATCAGTGAAACCTTCAAATTCATAAATTTAAAGTAATATTCTTTGAAGCAGTATTCTATTAATGAGTGGAATCTACCAACAATCACATCAGTGAGGCGATTATGGAATACATTTACATAAAACCTATTGTTTCACTGGTAATATCAGTCAACAACAACGTAGAACTTCGTACGTTCATCACTTCAGTTTGCCGTACGGCATTAGCACATAGATGCAATTGTCAATTCAAATACCATAGTGGTAGAGATAGTAGAAGTAGGAGTACAATTCATTGGAATAAATTTGAGAAAAGATAGTTATGAGGAATTTAGATTAGAATTTGGGAGAACACAAAGAGTAGATGTACCTGCGCCATTGCAAAGGATTTCGAGCCATCTCATTCAACGTCTATAGCCATCGGTAACTGTCGTCTCGCGGATCCCAACCAGGTAGCCTACATCTACCAACGTGACTCAGTACACTTGTCAGTGTCATGGATTTCTGCAATGTTTTGGTCTGGCCGCCCCTAGCTTTCTTCGAACCTACCCCTACACCACAAAACATAGCTCGTCAGGACAATCGGCGGTTGGACATTCGTAGCGCATGTCTCAACCATTTCAACTGATGAAGTTTTACTGATTTGTTTATTGATCTGCCACCATTACCAAGTACTCATTTCCTAACAACAGCATAGACTACTCGGTGGTCCCAGGACATTCAAGCTATGTTTCGAAGACGCCAATGATCAAATAGTACTTAACTACGAATAATTCCTATTCTTACTGTACATCTTTCACACCAATAAAGTAGAACAGAGTGAAATGATGCGCAGTAAACCCGTCCTTTGGTTGTTGGACCGATATTAACCTAAAACATTGTACGTCCAACACTCAGTAAACGATGTTATCACATGAAATGTTGGACTATAATAGTGTATCAGCTACTCCCCTTTAGTGAATGCATCATTAAGAGAGAATACGGTGATCTGTCAATAAATGTTAGTAATGACGTATAGGTAGTTCCAACTACAAAGACCATGTAAACTTAATGTTAACTGCAGATGAGGACATCAAGTGAAATGACAGTTGCTGTAACATTAATTTTACAAGTGATACAACAATTGTAGCCATGACCGCTGCATATGAGGACTGAAACCTAAGTCTGAAACGACAGGTGAGTTAATGAATCTCACCTTAAAAATGTCTAGCACTAAAGGGTGGGATTTCCGTAAGTCTCGATCACTAAGTTCTGTAAGGGAAAGAAGTGTAAACCACGACACCACAGTTCTTGAGTCAAACCATTAGCGGACGAGGTCTGAACAGTCCTAGTAATAAATCTAGATAAAAATAAGCTATTGTTACAGATTATCAAGTTCCACCAGATTCTTTAACAGGAATGTTACCCATCCGTGGATGAAGATTGACTCATTGCAACTCTCTTTCAAATACAAGAATCTGGTTATGTTACCGCTAAACGTTATTTGCTGAGATCACTGGACATGTAATTGACTACTAACCATAAATACTAAAATTCCCCTTGTCGAAGGGGGATCTCTAACTAGATATTAAATACAACGATTACATATAATTGACGTAATGAGCTCACATACATCTGCCACTCATATAGAGACATCTTTCAAGCGGTGTGTCTACCGATGCTGTTTCATAAACAGACTTCTACACATAGAATAAGATTTAGAAATGAAAACTAAAAACAGGATTCCCGTGTTGAACGTTAAGCGACAAGCGTTAACATCAAGCCATATACAATTAACTAGAAACAAAAACAAACTACCGACTGGAATGAACGGGTTGGGTTGTAAAGCCCTGATGCAATAAAGCCGCTAAAGTGACGTGATAGATGAAGCTGTTGTGATAACTCAGAGATCTTTACCAAGCAAATGGTCACTTGCGATCATAAGGCTCTTAACTTAGGAATTAAAGGTTAGGTAATGTAGTGTTATGCCTGTTTGTACTGGCGGAAAACTATGCGCCACAGAACGATTACATTACTTCTAAAGATTTTTGAAAACGTTAAAAAGCCCTAAACACCGTCGTACGAAAATCTATATGTATTGCACTATTTGATTAGTCATTATTTTCTGTGGTAGCGATATTTAAAAATAAGTTAAGAAATATTAGAATCATTTATTACAGGGGACAAACAGAAAAGTACAATACGTGTACGATTATTCAATATACACACCTTAGGTTTTTACATAGTGTCTAACCGATCATCATCACATTCTCTGATATACAGAACATTATTACATCGGATCAGAACTTCTCCCAAACTCCCAGTATGGCAATTGTCAATATACTCATCCGTGCTGTGGAGTTGCAAGTTCATATACCTGTCTACAGAAACAAGGTACCCTTTATATTCCATTCCCCACTTCAGTTTAACAATGACCTGCTTCCCAGTTATTCCACTGAGAAAAGGTTTAGGATTATTCATTGCGACGTCCATTGTTCACACTGTATCGTTAATAATTTGTCACGTGCGCAACACGAGCTGTGTATCCAATATCCAATATCCAATATATATCCAATATCTTTTTCACGAGCTAGTGTAAACCAATTTGATTTCTTCGCGCTCGATTCTTGTTCTTTCGGTACGGTTCCAGGTGTTCGGTAATGTCCAATGGATGGAGGTCTAGCCACTCGACTGTCTAATTCTAGTCAGTTGGCAGTTGGTTGTGAGTTTGTATGTCTCGGGATTTGAATGAAACGTTTGTTTCAGGGCAGTAGGGTTTCTGGATACTAGCAGCCGTCACATTACCAAACCGGAGATCAGTTAGTTGCAGTGTGGAGAGTAATAAGGGTAATAAGGGTAAATTAAAATGATAATATGAGTAAAATTTCAGAACTGATGAATTTAGTTTATTAATTGGTAGTGAAGATTGTGAGAGAGGACCGAAGCGTAAGCAAGGGAGAGGAATAGGCGAGTTAAATTAATTAAGTGATCTGAGGAGATGGCAATGGTAACAACTAGCAGGTCTCAAGATATGCATCAGGCACAGCTTGTCCAAGAGGGAGATGATAGTCCGCATGTGAGTACGTGATTATCAAGTCTCTTCTTAAAGCAGTCCACTGAGGGGGCTGTAACTACCTCGGCTGGGAGAGCATTCCAAGTTGCGACGACTCGCAATGAGAAAAAGTGTGCACGAACCTGAGTGTTTGCTCTTTGATGTGCAATCTTTTGAGGATTGCCTCGAGGGGAGTGGTGGTGATGCATCGGTAAGATGCTCACATTGGGATGGTTGGGCGTGTTTAATATGGTGTACGCCATAATCAGGTCACCTCTGATTCTCCTGTAGCTCAGTGGGAATAATCCCAAGAGCTGGAGTCTATCGTCGTACGGTTTATTTTTCAGCCCTATCACCCATTTGGTTGCTCGTCTCTGCACTCGATCCAAGAGATTAATGTCTCTTTTAAGCATAGGGGGTGCGATGACGTTGTGAACCTCCAAGTGTGGGCGCGCGTACGTCTTAAACAGGGTTAAAAATAATTTCGGGGTTATAGCACCAAGTTGTCTTCGCATAAAGTGAAGAGTCGCATTTGCCTTGGCTGCATCCCCTACATAGTTCGGACTCGTGTGGAGGCTTTCTGTGGTTATTAAACCAAGATCGCGCTCTGAGGAGACATTAGGGAGCGGACTTCCATTGAGAAAGTAGGTGGTTTGCGTCATATGAGGCAGGAAATGCATGACGTGGCACTTCGGTTGGTTAAGTTTTAAACCGTTTTTCACTGCCCATTCCTCAATGGATGTAAGGTCCTTTTGAAGCTCAGTCGAATCCTCTTCGCTTCTAATGGATCTCCAGATCTTCGCATCGTCTGCGTAGATCAGTGCCGGTGAGCTAACTAAGCTTAGCAGGTCGTTAATGAATATCAGGAAGAGGAGTGGGCCTAGGATGGTCCCCTGTGAAACTCCTGAAGTGGATACTCTCCAACTCGCGTGCACCCTGTTTACCTTGGTGCGAAACTTTCTATTCTCAAGGTAGTTTCTGAGCCAAGATACGAGTGGGTCAGTGAAGCCTATTTCCACAACCTTTTCGATTAGGCGTGCGTGGGGCACTGTGTCAAAGGCTTTTGCGAAGTCGAGAAATACTACGTGCACTGGTATTTTACGGTCCAAGCAGGATATCCAACTGTCCCATGCGATGAGAAGATTAGATGCACACGACCTGCCTTTCCGAAACCCATGTTGAGCTTCATGGAGTATTTTAGTCTTATCCATGTACTCCCTCATTTGTTCGTCCACTAGCCCTTCCATAACCTTTGATAATATAGGTAGTAGTGCGACTGGTCTGTAACAGGCTGGGTCCTTTCTATCTCCTCCTTTGAAGATTGGAGAGAGAGTAGCTTGTTTGGCGTATAAGCATAGGGGGTGCGATGACTTTGTGGACCTCAATGTTTGGGCGCTCATATGTCTTGAACAACGTTAAGAATGATTCTGGGGTGAAAGCAACAAGCTGTCTTTGCATAAAATGAAGAGTTGTATTCATCTTGGCTGCGTCCCCTGCATAGTTCGAACCAGTGTTGAGGCTTTCAATGGTCATGAAACCGAGATCGCTCTCTGAGGAGAAATAAGGGAGCTGACTTCCACTGAGGGTGTAAAGCGTTTGTGTTATGTGGGGTAGAATGACATTTCTTCTGGTTTAGTTGCTAACCGATTTTCACTGACTATTCCTCAACGGATGTGAGGTCCTTCTAATAGACCTCCAGATATTGGCATCGTCTGAGTACATCAATGCCGCTGAGCTGTATTTAACCGGTCTTTAGTAAATGTCAGGAAGAGAAGTGGACCCAAGATGGTTGCCAGTGAAACTAACGATGTTGAGCCTCAGCAACTCGCGTGCACTCTAGTTACCTTGGTACGAAACGTTCTATTCTCAAGGCAGTTTCTGAGCTGAGATAGGAGCGGGTCCCTGTACAATAACAAATAGTACTGTAAATCTGTCATCATAAAAGTAGCATCTTATCCATGATAGTATTCCACTATTTGCCTACATTTTGGTTCGGTTAGTTGTAGCCTTTACTGTTTTGTGAACTTTTATCTTAATTAAAATAACTTATCAAGATAAAGATATTGCCAAACTGACTAGCCTTTCATTTCAAGTGTTCGAATTCAGGCACATTTCGTTTTTTAGTGGTCCTCTTACACCATCTATAGGTAATGGTAGCGCTACATTAGATTCATGAAAGAACTGATACAAATGCGTTTATTTTCACCTCATTGCACAAGGTTGTGGCCAACTTGACTCATTAGCTAGGTAGTGCCGAGCCCTAGGTTCGAGTCCAAGGTTTAGCATCAGTTGTTTATGCATATGCATCAAGTCCCAAACAGGACGAAATACTCGTCCTGGATTCCACTGCTAATTATCGTTTAACCCTACTCATAATTACTGGAAAGAATTTGTCTGGTTGTAAGTTACTACACTAATGATGGATTACAAATTTGACGTCACGTTTGCCATGTAGGAGATCATAGGGATGTCAGTACATGGCATGTTATCAGGAAGTTTCACTGATAGCTGTTACGACCTGGTCTATTTTTCCGGGAGTTTTCGATCCATGTCTGAAGGCGGTAAAAATGCCGTTTCCTCATCTATTCTTTGGTTGACGCTTACTAAAATCAGTATCGCTGTGACATTTCGATGTTTGTCAAGTATTATTTATTTCAGTATTTGTACATATATGTCGAGCTCCTAGGACTTCTTCCCCTTTCGAACTAACTAGTTACCCTTAACTTTCCGAATTATTATTGATTGGTCTTTTGACCTTATTATTGTGCATTGTGCTCTCTTCGCCGATGACTATAAATGCTTAGTCATTCCGCATTGGATTAAATTGGCTCACTCACCTTCTCCTTTTCGCTGCGCTTTTACGCCTCGTTCACTGGTGTATGTTTGCTAAAATGAATGCATGAAATATAATGATCCTCAAAACAGAGTTGGGCTTCTTATTATCGCCATCGCATAAACGAAGTTCGCCTAAGTAAGATATAAGGAAATTGGATGAAAAATTCATTTCACAACATAATTAATTGTTCATAACTGTCATGGTCAGATCGCAGGCCACTAAAGTGTTGATTACTACTCCAAATCTAATCTAGCCACTAAATTATCATCACAAGCTTTCATACCATTCATCATGACAGCTATGGCAACGTGATTCACACCTGTTCCGATAGTTTTTTTTGAACATTGATATGTAAACTACTAGTTTTCTCTTGATGGTGGTTTCCGATTGTTTATCCAAAAGTACGCAGCAGATGACAAATAAGAAATCTGGCTGAACACCACTACGTGCAGTTTGTTGTAACGAAC
>CALYCR020000794.1:0-12321 GCA_944470395.2 Schistosoma turkestanicum
TCTACATTGTTGTCAGCATTTGTAAACGAACAGAATTCACGAAACAGTAACACCTTGTGGAAATTCAAAACATCATCACCAAATAATCTCTCTGTACACTGATTACAAGTTCGACAGTAAATATGACAAAAACACACCTTAACCCAACTAGTGTTGAACCATACTAGGATTGGTCTTTCTGTCACGGGAATTCAGTAAACTATCGAATAAGATAATTTAGTCGTTCAATCAATCAAGTCGTGCTATTTATCTGTACACTGTTCCATGTTATCGTGGATAACATAAAAGGTGGTGCTAGATAAGATGGAGCTAACCATTTCACAGCTTCAACATCTTGCATGGAAATATGAACGAGGCTATTGAAATGAAATCGCGAAATTACTTGCCCAACTTATTCAAATTCGTGCACAACATTGCTTGTGTTTTCTATTCAAGAGGACGACTACTCAGTGTAATATTTGTTTTATTTTCAGTGTGATATTTTGCACAGTAATACATTGATCTATCTTGGTGGAATGCATTTTTAACTTATCAAAGACATTGTTCGGAGTAAATTAACGTGAATTAGGTTGAGTAAAGCAAATAACATTCGATTCTGTTGAAAGTTCAATTGTGTGTTTTTCAGTGATCAATATTCAGAAAGATGTACGAGTTAGTATAGGAGTGAGCTTATTTTTGACTGGTGTTGTTGTGATTTGCAGATAATAACTGTTCGTTTGTTGAGGTCATTGTTGTTCTTACTGTGCGTCGAAAGAGCAGTAGTTGTTCCTCGTAACCATGTTTAAATCATAAGCTGCGTGTATATAATACTCTGATGCATGAAGGCAGCAATCCAATGTTCTTTTGCATTTAAAAGTTAACGAAATCAAATATAAGAAAATTGAAATCAACATGTAAATCTTAACAAGCACATACCTTGTTATCGTCCGCATTTCTTGAAGTAGTATCGTCGATTAGGTTGAAAGTTGTAGTTGTTTGCAGTTGAGGTTGAGAAATATTCTGAAAAATTAAATCATATACTCAGTGTTTAACAGTGAAATACTTCATTCATTTTACATTGCTTTCAGACTAAAACGAACCGTAGTTGTATTGTTCCAGTGTTGCCCAGTCTCTGAATCATCTAAATGAAGTCAATAACTTAGAGACCAATTAAGAGTGAATAAATGACTTTGCGGATTTAATAATTCTAGTCGGCCTAATCAACAAAGAGCAACTACAAGCCGTTACTTACTCTATATCAAACTTCAAAATATCCACAGCATCGATAATTATCTCTTGAACTGTTTACTTAAACCCTTGGGAATAATTCTTGCAGATACTGAAGTTTCACAAACATGACGTGCCCGTGTGTCATTATGAGTGTGTGCAGGTTAATAGTTAGAGTTTCATGTCACTTTTGAATGACTGCACGCTCAATGATACTGAATTCTAAAATATTTTATATCATGCAAGTCATGATGTATATCTATTCATTGTTTCATGTTTCCAGAGATAGAATGTTCCCGGCGGTAGAATAATTGCTGCCAAATATTGAACGAATTGTCTAACCGATTTAAGAAATAAATGCTTTGCAACACTTGCTCGCAACAATTACATGTCAAATGTTCAGTGGACATTTAAAATAACTGAAATCAGAATTTCGAAAACGACCGATAAAAAATATAATAAGTACTTACCGTTTTATAACAGTCGTTTTCTAACCACTTCTGGATGTGAATATCTTGACCAGTGCTACATTTGCTGATAGTCGGACACCAATAACATTTAAATTTAGATGTGGTTGCGTCAAAGCAACTTTCATTTGATTGTTGCTTGAAACAAACTTCTGTGGAAACAATACGATAACAGTAGTTTTAGATCTAGAACAGATGTCAAACGAAATATCAATATTGCTACTTATAATGAACAATATTTTACATCAGTACACCGGTTACAACGAGTAATTTTCATGCTACGAATGTGTCCATGGAGTCTGATAGATGATGCTTGGTTTCAAAGTGATCGACCTCTACCTGACACTTGTAGGGTATTGATATAATTGAGAGTTTCTGTGATTTAACACCTCATGGAAATTCAATATAACAGTCAATCAGTGCAACTGGAATAGAAATGGTAATCTTGATAATATTTTCGATTATTGGTTGTTTGACTATCTTATCCATTTTAATGATGTTGACTGTATGGAAGTGGAGTATTCAGAACTAATGCAGAACATAACCAAATGATTTTTAATAATCGATAATGAGAAGAAATGTAATCTCGCATTGTAAAGAACATTTATATCTGTTGAGATGAGTCGAATGTAATTAGAGCCAGTAAAATGTTACGTTGATTAAAATTACTCAGTTATTAACATACTTGGCATTGGTTGAAACTGCACTAATGTGCGAGATTTGATTAGCGATTTCGGAACTTCTATTTTATTCCGAATGCTGTGTGTTCCACTTACATCACCACCTTAGTAGACAAAAAAAAACAGAGTAAATTTTTGATCTTGAATCAGGAGTGATAATGGAAAATTGAGCAGCACTTAATCCAAAATCTTCGTAAGTAGATTCACATTTGAAATTACTTATTGACTAGATATAGACTCAGTAATACATTTGACCCGTTATAAATGTATGTAAATATCACTTAATTGAATATCTAGAACACTGCGTCTGCTGTGTACTGTGATATATTAGGAAAGGAGAATGCAAAACACTCCGATGATAATGATTAACAATGTGCGTTACCACAAAATACCTAACCAAATCGAGATTCGACATCGTCGGGTACTATTGATCAACAATAAAGCTAACGATTATGGGATCAATCACATTCTGTTGAGTTAGTCGTTAGTTGGAAAATTTGATTTATACACTAGTTGAATCATCAACAAGCTTTGTGATCTAGTCAAATTCTGACACATGATTACGTATGCTCTTGAGAGCTGGCCTCATGAAGTATGATTACATTCTTCACGTTCATATTTCTGAACCTGATGAGATTTATGAAGTGAACGTACTTCTAGAACAATTTCCAGAACGACTTCAAACGTATTCTGATTCATCTTTTTCTCCGTTGCAAATCAACAATTCAATGTTGATATAGCTGTACAAATATTAACTGGAATGTTGGCTGTTCAGTGTACATTGTTGATTGTAGGTGATTATGTGGCACCCGAGATAAGTTGAGAATGGTCCTAATAAAAGTAGAAGCTGTGTCATCAGCGATTATAAATCCTTATCAATTAGTAATCTAAATAACTGAGTCCCAAATGTCGGAAAACTTGTTTCAGCTACATGTAAAGCTGTTTTACACAAATGTCTAATTGATAGTTATCTGGAGAAGGAAGTAGGACAATCACGTAGAAAAGTAATGCCAATTAACACAAATTGAGATCTTCATCAGTAAACTAGTCTTCCGATCGAGGTGACTTTGGCATTACCTATATTTTAAATTGTTGTGAATGATTCGAGGAGAGATGTGAATTCTCAAACCTATGAGCATAGAGATTATAGGTAGAGTTTTGATAATTATATGAATGAGATCAGCATGGGTTGGTTCAGTTTGCTGTTGAGTGAAAACAATGAATTCAGGTGGCCTAATTAGAGTATGTTATTATTTGAGGTGATCGAAAACACATAAAGCCAATTATGCCAATTGACAAACGGTAATGGTTTGTAGTCTTGACTGAGCCAAAATGTGTCTGCTGTTCAAGTGGATTTTCAGTGTACAACAGACAATAATTGCTTGTTGAAGTTAAGTTAACGAATGAATGATGAACAAGATCCTTGTACATCGAAACAAAAACAAAGTTCTTTTAAATGTTTCTTACTCAGTCCAATGTCTCTACAGATCCAATCATTCCAAATCTCCGAAGTAATTTCACTGGGAACGATTTCATTAGGTATCTAAAAATAAGTTATGGAAATTCGAGTCAACATCTGTAAACAGATAGTCTCCTCCATTCAATGCATATCTATTCACAGTGTTGGCATAACTTCATGATTTCAAATAAAAACGTCATTGAGGGACTCAACATTGACATTTTCATTGCTGAATTACTCTTAGTCGTTTCACTGAAGGAATAATGCATCGTTTATCTTCCACAGAATGCACTTTAGATCTTTAATCTATACTTCGACACGACATTGGGGTATAGATTTACGTCCTCGAATGGTTACATAACATCACTAGTTCTATAGTAAACGGAGTGGTTCGATTTCTCATTAGTGATTATCGCTCAGAATTATTTCTATGTTGATTAGCGAAAATCTCCTTCTGAGTAGTTGACGAAAGTCTGTTACAATCAGTAAAATATTTTGTCATTTAGACTGTTTAGTGGTGCCTTTCAGTTAAGCGGTGTATTGGCATGCATATCAGTTTTGTAGTGAAAGAGAGAGTAAATTCAAATGAGACATTTTAATTCACTTTGTATAATATCCAAGTATTTGACTTGCCTTTTCGTAGTAAAATGATATGTTACCATTCGGATATAGATAAGTATAAACCTGAACTGGATTGTGATTCAAAGAAATCATTAGGCATGTTTATTATATGAAAGAGCATCAATTCGTGCGAATTATTGTCGAATACAACACTGTACAGATGTACGACCAGTAATAAACAAAATGTTTCGCGTCTATACGATCACAGTGAATACTTTAAAGTGGTTGACAGGTTAGTGAAACGTGCATCTGTTCTTTCACACGCTAATCGGTCAATCACATACGTAGTATGTTTTATACAATTATTTTGCAATTTGCACTAAAATTCATCACACCTCGTAGAAGATCTCTTGGAAGAAGCAGAATTTTCATTCAAATTTGAATAGTTCACTGAAATCATCGATCTTAGTTACACAACACTGAATTCCTATGTCTATTTGAGCTATGAGATTGTACTTCATCTGATGAAAAAGTGAGAAAATTTTAAATTTTGCCAAAATGTTCGCTACTTTGACGTGTTGCTTAGTCGGATTATATGTTTTATAAGGAAGACAAATTTGTGTGTTGATTATGATAAATGTAAACCTCAAGATATCTCATCGAAACGATGTTATCATGCAAAAGGTTTCTACTCTACGAATAAACTTGTTATGAATGAATGTTTCGATAAGACAATATGTGTCAATGTTGTATCCATATAAATGAGATTTCAAAGTCATCACTTAAATGACACACAATGTTTGCATTACGTTCCACCTGTCAATCAATGGTTTCATTTACCCATCGATAAATGACCCAAATACTTAGAATACAGATAATTTCATTTTTGATGACTAATTTAAAACTTGAAACTGCTGGTTTAGTAGATGAAACGAAAGTGATTGCGATGATCAAATAGATAGATTATTGTGAAAATTTTGCATCAAATGAACGATCATAATACGAACAGATAATTTACCTGCACTGTCATCAGATATCCATTTGATAGCCACTAATTTATCTGAAATAATGAAAATATATAGAATTCATCAAATCCATGGAAGAAGAATGAGCTTTACAGTAGGCTGCTGTTTTCGCTACAACATTCATGGGATTGTCTGCAGTAAAATGAACAATCATCATTTACATGGAAATTGCATACGATTCTAATGTTCGTATCATTTTCAATCCATCGACCAAATCAACCGAGAATTATTTTCTGGTTCTGTTAGGTGGATTCTAGAATATGCAGTCTGACTCAGTGTCCATTAACATCTATTCAATAATATGTGCCGAATAGCTTTCTCACAAATGTCAGTATCACGTTTTCATTGAAATGAAATTCGATAACTTACTCTAGCAGTAGTTTGTGCATACATTTGAATTGTCGGACTACAGTTAGTTAACGGTTTTTACATCGAAATTCTATTATTCTCGTTGAGTACTGTATTCCATATCAAACTGACTGATACGTGGAAATGTTTTTTCATCAACTCTTACTCTGTTGAGTGACTGATCTGAATTGACTTAAACTGGTTACGTATAACTGGGATTGCATTAGGCATGTATAGGTCTGTGTAATTTCTGTTTAGTTCGAAGTAATATCTACTTTATTCAACATTATGTTCTACAAAATTCCTCTACACAAATTTCCAACTAACACAAATTTTTGAACTGAACGAAATAATTTCTCCTTATTGGTTGACTCTGCAGCATCAGCAAACGTCAACATTTTGTCAGTGTTGGGTTGTGGAGATGTTGAGTTTTATTGAAATCATGAATCGATCAATGTTAGAAGACTATGTGAAACCAGGAAGCACTGGACAACCATTTCATCCTAGAACCAGCATCATGAACAATCAGCATCCGAAATCCACAAGCGAAGATGGAACTCCTTCAACGCTTAATCTCTTCACTACTGAATCAGCATGCAATGGCGTTGAAGAGTAATATATTTATGTGGTGTACACAAAAGAGTAATTTTGTTCTCTGTAGAATAACTCACCTTGAAATGCAATGTGCATATTATATTTGCGCTTTTCGTCTCCATAGATAAAAATGACTTGTTTCAGCTCAGATGTCCTATTACTTAAATATGATTTGCCTGTTTAGAACAAATAAAATTAGGGAAGTCAATATATTTTCAAGTTATAAATCAACGACAAACGTTTCGAGAATAATTCAAAATTATTACTAAGTACAAATGGCACTAAGCAACTTCATTCACTTGACATACAATTTCTTACCCGTATCTTTTATACTGAACCAATCGTAATGCTCACCGAAGAATTCCATACTGAATGGTAGAGTGAAACCCTTAAATTAAAAAAAGTGCACAATCATTTGTTTCAGTTGTGTTAAACAAAAAACATTACTTACCACTGAATTCCCATGAACTTTTTGAAAGTTCGCATTACCATCTGGAGGATTCTGATTGAGACTTACTATCTGAGAATAGTAGTAATGATCAAGCTAGTTATCTATCATTAGTTTTCTAACCATATTCTTACCTGTACATATGTTTCGTTCGCGAAAACACTATCGTTATACGAAACGAAGCCGATCTTACTCAGTTCATTACAAGTTGTTTGGCATTCCAAGTAAGTTAGAAATGAAATTCCAATTAAATGAAATAATATCAACCGATTGGATAGCATGTTGTTATTCTTATTCTCAATTGAAATATCTGAAATGAATAATACAATATCAATCAGTCAAAATCAAGTGATAATATACTACTACATTTATTGATCAAAAAACACCTAAGTGAACACTCACCACAACTCCTGATTAAATGAATCATTAAGAAATGTGATTTATATATCAATATGCACCAATCAAATTTCTATAAATTTCATCACATGAAATATATTTATTTCTGATTGGATAATCTAAATTATTGATTAATGACATTGATGAAATTGTGTGTTGATTGGTAATCTTATCATTCAACTGAAACAAACTCATTTCTATTTCATTAAACTAATGAATAGTGTGAAATCAAAATATTGAACAAGAGAAACAGATAAATCAGAATAAAACATTAATGGCAACCTACGTGAAGAATGATGGACTTGAAGGTTGAGTGAACAAACAAACAGACAAACACAATTATTAAATTATAATCCACAGTTATCTGCTGATGCAATTCAGTAAAGTGCATTGAAACAATTCACAGAGTTATCTATACAACAAGAACGGTCAATATGGAGTGGTGAATATTGTCGAGTTTAAAAAGAATCATGAACTCATCAATATCAAACCAATGGATGATCGTTACGTTCAAGTGAGGGACTCATTAGCAATGTGCATTCACAAGTCCTAAAGTGAAATTCGGATGCGACACATCGGTCTCATGTGTAAAAAATTAGCTTCTTTACCAGTAAGGCGTTATCGGATGTCGCGTTCTTAGTAGGCATCAGGGAGTGGACTTCTATTGAGGATGTGAATCGTTTACGTCTTGTGTGGAGAATGTATATAACGTGATACTTCGTTTGGTTTAGTTTTAAACAGTTTTTCACTTCCCATTCCTCAATGGATATCAGGTCGTTTTGAAGCTAAGTCTAATCATCTTCGCTTCTAAACGACCTTCAAATCTCCACAGCATCTGCGTGGTTCAATGCCAATGAGTTATCTATGTCTAGCTGGTCGTTATTAAATATCAGGAAGAGAAGTGGACTTAAGATGGTACCGCGTGAATCTCCTGATGTGGATACTCACTAGCTCATGTGCAATCTATTTACCTTGGTACGAATATTTCTATTCTCAAGGTAGTTTCTGGGGCATGCAGGAGGATCTCTGATCATTTGTTAACAAATAATCCACGTTTGACGACTTTCCTCCTTTAGTCCATCTAGTGTTTGGCATGCGACAACACATAATACGTGGCGGAAGTTAAATGAACTTGATCATTTTATGTGGTATTGAATGAGACAATTGTGCGATAACTCTACATTCTACAAGTCACATTATCTGAGTGCACACAATCTTAAAACGACCAAAATTTGTAGTTGTATGCTTCTGCAGAATGTAAATAGTTCAGTCAAATCTGATTCCTTTCGTTCTGACGATGTGACTTTGTCAGGTTGGACAACCATTTTCATTGTTCTCCCCTGAACATTGATGCCATTTACAATGTACATTAACTTCTTCTATTTAGTAGGTGAGGTGCTTGATTGATCAATCAATGCTGTAACAATGATTGTTCATTGTGTTTCACTTTGTGTAGAATCGTTCTCAGTGTGGTGAATTGAATATTGGTGACCTATGTTCAGCTGGCGTTATATAACATACCTCATTAAATGACGAGTCTCGGAAGGCAACTTTACATTTCAATTGTCCTAACGGACGAAGGTATTTACCACATGCTGTACGAGGCTTCTGTGTTACGTGTTGCAGGCTTGAGCTACCCAATTTGGTCAAATTTTCACGTGAGAGGATGGTGACATCAGATGCGATTTCTATTTTCAATCTGCACAAATGCCCGTTAATATTAGGAGTAATAAATCTCCTCTCACCTGGTGATGAGCTTTGGCAGGAAGATATTAGGCTCAATGCATTGTTACTGGATCTAGGAACCGGCTTCTTAGCACTTCTCGATCGGTTTGACGTTTTCTTTGGGCGAAAGCCGTCTTTATCACCGATGACCTTACACTTCCTGAATCTATGTTGCCTAAATGGGCAGTTTCATACAATGTGTCATGAGCCGCAGTGCCAGCCAGCAAGCAACAACGGGATTCATTTTGGCATTTTGGGCATAGCTGTAGCCGGATGAACTGGGTGTAGCATGGGCAGACTTAGTATGACTAGGTGGCTGCTGTACCAAATGTACTTCAGATCGACCTGAACTACCACTCTCCAATGTGTTTGGGTCTCATTGTAGGTTAATGAGAGGTTGGTACTCATTAGCCATGTCATTAAGCGTCAGGTTCGGATCTTGCCCCAACCAACATAGTAGCCTTGTTCTAATGTCACTGAACTTATGAGACTGGAGTCTGCAGATAAGTATAAGGGCTTTAAACTGATCTCCCGACAAAGACTTCTGGCTTTTTCTTTAAACAGTTATCAATGTTGGAAATAGTCAATAAGACAGTTGTTTATAATTTTTCTAGTTTTCTATTCAACTGATCATACATATATGCCATTGGAATGAATGATTAACAACACACAACATATTTGACCAACATAAAAGTGAACAAGCCATATTAAGGCATCTTATGTTATCTGCTTAATGAAATGGAATGTTTCAGAATGTGAATGAATGAGCCGTATCATTGTAAACAGTTCTACAAACAATTTAGCTCATTAGACTGATATACGGTAATGTCATTTGCATGCGATCGATATCAGCATCGTCAAAATAATGTTTGGCATGCGACAACACATAATACGTGGCGGCAGTTAAATGAACTTGATCATTTTATGTGGTATTGAATGAGACAATTGTGCGATAACTCTAGATTCTAAAAGTCACATTATCCAAATGCACACTATGGCAATTAAACCAAAACCTTTAATTGTATCCTTGACTAGAGATCAATGATATTTCTGCTGCATTGCATGGTACTTTAACAGAAAACCTTTCTTCACGGCACGTATTTAAGAACATGATCACGACAGTTATGAATATAGATCTGATATAGGAAATCGATAAGTGTGACAAATAAATACATTATTTATTTTAAAAATTTATTTATAATATTTAATAGTCAGAATAAGTCCGCCAGTAGAACCTTAGGGGCTACTGCCGGTCCCAAGCCCGGATAAAGGAGGAGGGTTGGACATGGGGTTGGCGACCCCATTCCGTTGAAATCTCACTTGCCAAAAAAACGCTAACCAGAAAAAATAATTTAAACCATTTTAACTCTGCCCTGGGAGTTGGAGGAAGAATTATGACGTCTCGTGATGAAAGCCGAGTTCCCTCGGAAGTCACGGGGCTGATGCCTCTTCTGACAACCAGAGCAACCATTTTTTTAGGTACATGGAACGTTCGTACATTGTGGGAGACTGGAAGACCATTTCAAGTTGCGGCAGAAATGAAACGATACAACCTCGAGGTGCTTGGAACCAGTGAAACGCATTGGACACAAGTAGGACAACTGAGAATAGCTTCAGGGGAACTGCTGTTATACTCTGGTCATGAAGAGGAAAATGCTTCACATACACAAGGAGTTGCACTGATGCTGTCCAAACATGCACAAAAGGCACTAATAGGATGGGAATCTCATGGGCCGAGGATCATCAAAGCATCCTTTAAAACAAAGAAAGAGGACATTACAATGAACGTCATCCAATGTTATGCACCTACCAATGACTACAATGACGACGTTAAAGATCAATTCTACGAAAGGCTGCAGTCAATCGTCGATAAATGTTCACCAAAGGATTTGACGATTCTTATGGGAGACCTGAATGCCAAGGTTGGCATGGACAACACTGGATATGAAGACATCATGGGACGACATGGACTGGGAGAAAGAAACGAAAACGGTGAGAGATTCGCAAACCTATGTGCCTTCAACAAACTGGTCATCGGTGGCACAATATTCCCGCACAAACGCATTCACAAAGCCACATGGATTTCACCGGACCACACTACTCAAAACCAAATTGACCATATCTGTATCAATATAAAGTTCAGAAGGACCATGGAGGATGTGAGAACCAAGAGAGGAGCTGATATAGCTTCAGATCACCACTTGCTGATCGCCAAAATGAGATTGAAGCTAAAGAAGCACTGGACAACGGGGCAGACAACATCACAGAAGCTTAATACAGCCTTTCTTCGGGATACTCACCAATAGGTTCCAGGCCTTTCAGGATCTACTCAATGGAGAGGAGGCAACATTGGAGAACAATTGGAAAGGGATTAAGGAGGCAATCACTTCAACATGTCAGGAGGTCCTTAGTCGCAAGAAGCACCATCACAAGGAATGGATCTCTGTTGGTACTCTTGAAAAAATTCAAGAAAGGAGGAACAAGAAGGCAGCTATCAATGTCTGCCGAACAAGAGCAGAGAAAGTTACCGCACAAGCTGCATACACAGAAGCAAACAGGGAAGTGAAGAAGAGCATCAGAGCTGACAAACGAAAATATGTGGAAGATCTAGCAATGAAGGCGGGAAAGGCTGCAAGAGACGGAAACTTGAGACAATTGTACGAAACAACAAAGAAGCTCGCCGGGAACTATCGTAAACCAGAACGACCAGTGAAAAGCAAGGAAGGGAAAATAATCAGCAACACTGACGAACAGCGAAATAGGTGAGTAGAGCACTTTAAGGAACTATTGAATCGACCAGCTCCACTGAACACACCCAACATCGAAGCGGCATCCACGGATCTCCCAATTAATATTGGCGCACCTACGATTGAGGAGATCAGTATGGCCATCAGACAAATCAAGAGCGGCAAAGCAGCAGGACCAGACAACATTCCAGCAGAGGCAATGAAAGCAGAGGTGGAAGCAACTGCGAAAATATTTCACATTCTCTTCAAGAAGATTTGGGATGAGGAACAAGTACCATCAGATTGGAAAGAAGGATACTTGATCAAAATATCAAAGAAAGGCGATCTCAGCAAATGTGAAAACTACAGAGGCATCACTCTTCTTTTAATACCAGGCAAAGTCTTCAACAGGGTATTGTTAAACAGAATGAAGGACTTCGTAGACGCCCAACTTCGAGATCAACAGGCCGGATTTCGTAAGGATCGATCGTGTACTGACCAAATTGCTACATTACGGATCATTGTGGAACAATCAATTGAATGGAACTCACCACTCTACATCAACTTCATCGACTACGAGAAAGCATTCGATAGCTTTGATAGGAAAACACTGTGGAGGCTTCTTCGACACTACAGTGTGCCTGAGAAAATAGTCAACATCATACGGAATTCTTATGATGGATTCA
>CALYCR020000795.1:0-12298 GCA_944470395.2 Schistosoma turkestanicum
TGAGCTCATTTGTAGAGTACTAAGAGGGTTTCTCTTTCCAGTAGAGCGATTTCAGCAGCAGTTAGAGGCCACTTTGGAAGATCATCAACCACCTTGAGAACAATAAGAGTAGATCTCCTTCGTGACGATTCATTTTCTGGTCTTCTCTCTTTGACTATTTTAAAATTTCTTCATTTGTCTCGGTTTTGAAGAATTACGATGATGAAACTCTCTTTGGTTGTAAAAAGTCGAGGATGGAAGTAAATGATGATGACTAGCCCATCTACATTATTGACGCATCCATGATGTTTTTTGAAAGTGAATGTACATTTATGAATTCGTTCGTGTTGTAAGATACCTAATGTACAATGAGAAATATCAATAGCGCGCCACGAACCTTCTAGTCGCTTAACAATCAGAGACTTGGAAATCATGTTATTCTTTAAAAAAATGTTTATTATATATCCGATGATTGTATAAAATACATGTGCAGATGGATAATGTGATTGGATTAATAATGAGTTTGTAGGTATCAATACCAAAGTTGGATTTGATAATTTCAAATAAATTGAGTATTGGATAGAAAAAGTTAATCATAAAATAATTATCATGAATTTTTCTTCTCGCTGATTTCCTAAAGAGTAGAAATTTGTATTTCTGACATTTTGTGACTTAATGCGAGTCACTTGGCAGCAAAGACACAATACATTTTACATCCACACAAAAATGTATCTACAAACTAGGTCGGGTCGATTTTGATGTGTTCTGTATTGGAGAGTCTTCTCATGAAATCTTGAGTTGTGTCAAAGAGCACTTAGGTTGCACAACAGTACTTTCTGATAATCCAGAAGAGTTGGAAAATTTACAAATGAAATCGACAATAGCAGTGAATGCTATATTCAATCACCACCAAATCGATATTAGAAACATCAAAATAATGCGAGAAGGTTTTCCCAACTACTCGGAGAGACGAGTAGCTGAAGCATTTCATTTGATGCTTAATCCCACTGTCTTCAATAGGAAAGAAGTTCTGACTATTCATCCAACCTACACAGTTTATCTCAATAACCACATTTGACTCAATTCATTATCTACACAATTCTACACAGACACTGACACAATTTCGTATTATTTTTAACTCCACTACTTCATATCACAAATTACATATTCTTTCTTACCCCTCCTTCACATACCTAAATAACACTTGAACGTCTCTAACAGAATCAATCACCTCGACCGCAAAATCACATGACATTGACATGTTCAGAGTCATTATGATTTTGATTGCACTGAAGAAGTTACTTGCATTAATTTGCGGAATGTCAGAAATACGAATTTCTACTCATCGGGATATGAGCTAAACAAACTATGATGATTTTATTATTACTAGAAACCGTTATATGATGAATTTTCTATTTTGTACGATTTCAAAATTTGTCATAAGTACGCACTATCAGGTAATTATTCTGATAAAATGTAAAAATGGCACGTTTTTGTGATAATATTTTAAAGTATGATATGAAAACATGTTAGTAAGCATTCAGTAATTTTTTTAACCATATATGATTATCTAACATTAGCTCTGATGACTAAACGACTTCTTCGGTTCCAGCATCCATGACGGTTTGCTGGTTGTAATGGTGATTACAGTTCTCGACCTCATTCAATAGATTACTGTCAATTAGGATGGTGGACATTCTGTTGAAAGTCTTTTTCATATTAAACGTAGTTTTCTTCTTAGACATTCATGTAAATTTTTTTTTATCTGTTAAAAACACTTATAGAACTCGATTTTAGTAGTCTTACATTAACTCAAGCTAAACGAAAGCAAGTTGAACTACAAGTGAAAATTATTGAATTAGAAACCTCATTAACCAATGAACGACAACGATTAGCTCAATTAAGAAGAGATAATTATCAGTTATCAGCTGAAGTAGAGGTAAACTGTTCATTTGTCATATCATTTTAATAATTATTAAATATGAATAAATTTAAAATGTAATTCAAAATACAAATGAAGAGTATAGTTTTAAAGCATGGAATTATCATAAGAACCTCGTCACATTAGTAATTTACTCATTTTTGAAACCATGAATCGATCAATGTTAGACCACCATTAGAAACCTGGGAGCACTGGACGGCCGTTTCGTCCTGGTATGGGACTCCTCGTGTGGTCTAACATTGATCGATTCATGGTTTCAAAAATGTGTAACTTAACAATCTTCACAACCCCGTAATGCAAATTACCTGTGCTCACTAGTGACTAGCTACGTGAGGAGTCTTCTCCGAGTTCTAGTGGGAAGACGTGACCAGTGAAGTTCAACCTGTTCGGATGTAGACAGTGTCTACCGAAGACTGTGTATGAGGTTGCGCAACTCCGTGAATTGATCAAGTTAGACATTAACACCGTTAGATACGACTCCATAAGGAAATGAAATCAACGTATTCCTACCAATATAGAGTTGTGAGGATTGTTCAGTTTCATTACAATCATGAACCTATCAATGCAAGACCATCATCAAGACCTTAAATTACTGGATGGCCGTTTCGTTCTCGTATCGTACTCCTCAGTAGCGCACATCACGACCCCGCACACAGAGACCGAACCCAAGCCTAATCATATTGGATTATATCATTCTGAGTAGCATGTAACACTCTTAGCTCATATAGGTACGGTTTGAAGATAAGTCAATTTTACTTTTTGGCACACATTCATTAAAGATAGCTTATTCCATCAATAACAATATATTTATCTAGTAATTTTAGGATTGCAATACCTTGACCTACAAGGGATACAAGTCGTTATAATTCTAACTAGAGTGTGATTATTATACACAAATACTTCATCTCGTTTTTGTTCAATAAATTTAATTTAACTTAATGCACGTCCAAAATTTATCTGTCTGTCGACTCATCAATCTACTCACGTAACAGGATTTCTAGCCTGCAGTAAATGTGAATGACTAGTTTATTTCTTGAAAATTGAATTTGATTGTTATTACCTTGCGAACTTAGGTAAATAAAATTTATTATTCAACAGTATTAAAAGGATTATATACGACAACAAATTGCTTGTAGTGTAATCTCCTTGATTATAACTTCATTGAAAAGAGAGATGCATCATTTTCCCGTCTGAGAGTGTGAACGTTGATCCCATTATCAACATTCATGATTGTTTGATGTGATGAGTAATTCGTGGAAAAAACTAGCAAGTAATACACTTTATTTCCCAGGCCTTCATCGGCGTATATGTTTAATCCTTTTTAATATTAGAACAGAAACCCTCAGTCCTTAGAGAAGTCTCAGAAAGTTCTCTAAGGCAGCCCAGTTTCAAATATCTTTTTTCAGGATTATAACCTTAGCCATAAAGTAATGTGTTTATGAGAATGTCTTGTCAACATGTGTGTATGCATCAACCCTTTTGCAAATAACTGCACATAATACTTTCAACCTTTTTTTCATTTTGTTCTGTCCAAATACATTCTTTACATGGGTACGCGTATCTGCCACTAGCAGTTGGTCAACGATAGATCTTGAAAAACTTCCACTGAAGATTCAACGAGTAGAGCGATCTACAAATTTCAAATCTGCCTTCCGTATAACATGTAAATAAATGTATTTCAAAAGCTTATCTATCTACTTTATTATCATTAAAATTCCCCCTACAACTGCTACCACCAATTCACTAATCAATGAATATATACATACACTGTTATACGCACCAAAGTCTTTCATTATTGTTATGTGCTTGTATCAACAACATAACGAAGAGTGATGAAAAAACTTATACATAACTTTACATTTGATGCTAATCATTTTTCTTTTTACATTACCTCACATTGATTATTCAGTGATAAAATAGCTTTCGTTTTTCCTACACAGTGGAACACCGCTTTTTCCTTTGTTTCGTTTTTGAACTAGAAAAATGGAGCGAAGGAATGATCTCCTTCTTTTTCTTACTTGTTCGGTCATATTTTCTGTTCTCCCATTCCTTAAGCTTATTTAGAACTATTGACTTTTCACCAATTATAACAATTCGTAAGAGACTGCTGAACTTTCCCGGTTATTTTACAATATATGTTGTGTTTTTATCAATTCGTAACGTGTGTGGATCGGAAGCATCATTATTGACTTCTTTCTGATGTAGTACACGATTTATTGTTACTATTATGTTAAATGATAACATAATTGTACTGACTAAATCATTTTCATAGCACAGCTCACATATTCCTTCAATTATCTACATAAATATTTCAATGATTGACATTCGTGATTGCAAAATATATTTTCCAGGATGTTCTAGATACTTTTCTTCCTGGTGTTATAACTGGATATCGATTTCAAAACAAGGATGGATTTTGTTGTGGTTTATGACTATTAAAGTGGCAGCTGCCATGCCAGTAAACGTCGTTATGGCCGGTAAAACGGAGACAAAAATGTTGACGGATTCTAATTATATGTTAGATTTCGTACCTTAGTTTTTAAAGCGCTTGTTCTCTAACCTATGTAGGTTCCTAGTACTAACTGTACTCATCATCAACCTCATCGGACAACTAGACAATCAGCGCCAGTTCTTTCCTAACAAATAGAACGATTTGCTCTTGTCACCAGTTTTCGCTTTTTTTCCGCCATATAAAATAGCTTTTTAATTTTCCAGATAAAAGAGCATTTTTAGCGCGAAATTAGGTTGGATTTCGATAATTAATACCTAGTAAGTCGAAACTTTGATTAGACATCGACGAAGTAGTGAAGAAACTTGACCATCTATCTATTAAACCAGATGATTAACTCTCAGGTGGTAGGGAAAGTCTTATTATGTTAACTAACAAACAACTTAATTACATCACGGTATGTGATATTTAAATCATCAGTAATTGGTAAAGTTAAACTTCAATTTGAACAATATATTGGAAATAACTCCCTTATGCAAAGGAATATGGATATCTGGGATACTGACCCACTCAGATAAAGTACTTGTCTGACCGATCAATTAGGAAGTAGATATGGATGAACCAGGATTAAAGGCTGTTCAGCCTTAACCGTTAGTATTTTTGAAATACAAATGTGCATGGCCCCATATTTATTTTTTTAAATATTAAAACTGAACACTACATTTTTATTACTGATTCGAAGAATTCAAATTATCCATGGACTGCATTGTTCAAAAACAAGGCTTATTCGTTCCCAGGATCTAGCGTTATAAAAAATATCAAGTGTGTAGGAGACCACGGTAGACGAATATGTTTTCATTGAACATCAGTCAAAGATCACGACAAGATATTATAAAACTTCAGGAAAGCATTCGAATTATTCATTAGTCAGCAAAACTAGAGGTAATGATCTACTTAATAGAAATACTAGTTCAATGGACCGTATCAGTCCTTGTTTTAGTTAAGCAATGTAGGTAACAGGACGTGCTTGTGTAATATAGCAAGCATCACAGCATTATTTTGCTAAACCATGTTATAAGACGAAAATAAACACTGAGAAGTGTGTGAGTTGCGTGCACTTACTGGTGTACAAATTTGCATACGTTAGTATTGAACTGAACGCTAGAGTAAAAGCGACCTGGAATAAAAGTACTTTCAACCCGTTCTCACCTAGTTCTCTCGATATTGTGAACGAGGTTTAGTCCTACGAATAGCCTCAACCGTTGTTGTTTCAAAGAAAATACCACTTAACTTTAGTAATGGGATATGCATGCAAATGAAAGAAATTTATATGGCCAAACTGCACTCAGTTGGACGCTAGATGGGAAGGTCCAGTTTTGGAGTCTACACAATTCTAGTCCCAGCCAAGAGGAAAAACCGACAGGCCGTTGTTTTGATGCCCTCCCGCGACTGAAACCTAAATTTAAGTTATACTGAAACCAGACACTAAAGTGAATACATACATGACCGATGTCCCTGTCACAACATACTTTTCAATGCATCCAAGTAAACAATTCAACAAAGCTTATACGCATGTTGGCGAAGAAATTTACATCTGAAATTTGAAAAGCTTAAGCAGCTAGTCTCATCTAAACGATACACAACAAGCATGATATCACCCAAATAGTGTATCAGTCAATGAACAGAAGTAAACGGTCTAAAAGAAATTCAGCTGGATTATAACACAGAAAACTCAGATCAATTTTCCTTACCGTTTGGTCGGTTAAGACCAACCTTGCGTGAATTACGGTAATTTATTTTTACCACAATCCATTGGTCATACATCAATAGGGACTAGTCGGTGTGACAATATATTTGTATTTCACTTGAATATTTACAGAAGACAAAGAAGAGTTCTGTAATGCATCATACATGATTATGTTAACTGCGTGTCATTTGTACATCTCATTTTTTGCTTTAATACGGTTTGTATAGAGCATCCATTGGTACCTCTGCTGTGTTAAGCCAATATCTTGATAAATTATTAACACAAAACAACAACAAGCATTGCACAGGATATAACGAGTCGATTAGCGTAACCAATTAAATTTTATTTAGCTTTAAATACACAAGGAGATATCTTAACCTCAGTGGAAGCGTAATAAGTTCACATAATTTGCAACTACAGATTATCAACAAAATAAGAAAACACTTCGCAATTTTTTTCACCATAAACAATATATACAAAGTATGAAAGTTGAAATAGTTTAGTCTTTTCGATCTCTTTTGCGATGGGTAGTATCACGATTACTGATGTCTGTTCCTGAGGTACCTTCACCCGGACGTTTTTCGGCCTTTTTAACTTTCGATAAAAATTTACTGAGATTAAACGGATCTTCTTCGTCTCTTTCAAACTGAACTGGACCATCCAAACGACGAGAATGATCAGTCCCAGAAAATTCACGGTCAGGGACAAAGCGTTTAGTTTTCTTAAGTGCGTCTAGGTCTGTCCCATATAGATCAGAATCTTTTTGACGTGGGCGGTATATATGAGCTGCCAATTCAGAATCACCTTTCCATGGTTTATCGTAAATGTTGTACAAATCATCCGCACCTAAAAAGATGAACAGTTAGAACGACTACTTACCTCCGTCGAAACCTGAGTCTAAACCTTTTGACTGATTGAAAAGTCTTTGATCAAATAGGCTTTCGCTTGTTGAGTTAAATCGCGGATTAGGCAGTCCGAGTGCGATTTGTTCACTGATGTCTCTGTCTTTGTCTTTCTCAATTTTACCCTTGGTTTCAGTGTTAGAACGAGCTAAATTTCTTTCCCTGGCACGGTCTCGTGCACGATCACGCCTCAATTCTTCTCGGTCAAGTAACCCTGGGTCATTGTCTGCACCCTCAGTTGCACCAGGTCGACGAAGACCTGCTCGAGTATCACGAGCCTGCTGAGCTATTCTTTGAAGTTGTTCTTCTTTCCGTTCCTTTTCTTTCTGAGCAACTTTTCTTTCAATTTGCGCTCTCATTTCTACGGCCTCACGAGCTTTTCTGTCTGCTGTGTAAAGTGCCTCTGCTAGTTTCGCAAAGTTTTCATTAATATGAACCGTTTGAAGACCACGGCCATCTGCGGCAACCCGCTTGTCTAACGGTATGGTGTATCCCCTAGGATTTTTCCAGTTTGAGATACATGGGGGGATTTTCCAATCTTGTTGTTCTTTTACTGTGACTTTTCGCGCCGGGGAATGCATCAGAGGCGGTGGGGGAGAAGGGGGCCCTCGAGGGATTTTTTGGTTGATTCTGAAATAATGGAAATTTTAACCGGCAGAACTTACTTGAATTTAGGAGGTTCCATTGGATCCTTCTGCATTTCTACCATTCTGACAAGGCGTTGTTTGGCCCCACTATTAAAGGCAGCACCTTGTTGTGATGGGGTGTAACGGATGTATTCAGCAGGGTTTGTTTTCTCAGCGCGACGAACAGGTGCAGCAGCCGCAACTTTCATTTCAACCAATGATTCTAAAGCTTTACGTGTTTTTTCTGTCGTCTAACAAAATCAGCAGAAAACGAAAATCTACCTCTTCGATAGTTTCTTGACTTGGTTTGTTGAATTCGGGATCGTCATCATCTATTGATTTGGGTAGTAGGTCTGAAAACTTGGAGTAGATAATCCTATCCTTGCTGTGCCCTTGACGAACAAGCTCGTCATATCTGATCCTTCCATCCTTATCGGTTTTCATAACTAGGGCATTCGACACATTTTTCTCCTGGCCCATCCCAAGAGGATATTGAGGAACATGTATTTCTGGGAATGCCCCTCCATCTAAAAAGTCCTCCTGGTTGCGTGGTACCCAGTTTTTTCGGTGTCCGTACGGTGGGATGGTTGACTTGGCAACCAGGACTCGTGAACCCACATTTAAGCTCAAAGCGGTCCCATATTCATCTGAGCCCTTCTGGATTGGGGCTGGGAGCTGTCTGAAAATACATTGAATGAAGTTCCAGAAACAAGATTATCCTGCGGTTAAAAGTTTCCGAATTTCTAGCAAACACATGTCCTAACCACCTCAACAGATGAATTTACAATACTTCATCTATTGATCTGCCACCCTTACCTCCAAACCACTGAAACGGATCTATACAGTTAACTTTAAAATGCTGTATTTATAAATATTTTGTGACATGCAACATATTTAAACCACTTTTTGACAGGTAAACTCCTGGATTCTAGTTATCTTGCTGATTGTTTGAAAGTTTCTGCCCATCACATGAGGAATGAGGACTGAACCTCGTGCATTACACACTTTAATGACGTAAAGCTAAATTATTTACACTTTTGAAAGGAATTTCGATTGAATGAAGTGGGAATAAGTAATAGAGAACAGAACTAACCCAAGTAACGACATTATAATCGAATGACGCGGGGAAGCAGCGTTGACGAAAGTGAACAAGATTTCTCTCAACAGATTTCTATTAAAAGGGGTTGGGCGACATCATTTATTTTGGTTTGTGCTTTTGAAATCGTCAATTGTTTCGATCAAATCTGTGATTTTTCAATGTCACTGATCAAGATCCTAAAATCCTTTAAAAAATACTTGTTCAAATGGTTGCGGAGTCAATATCACAAGATTTCCCCAGCCAGGCTTCTGATTCCAGTGACAGTGACTCGTTAATATCTCGAGGTTTGAGCCTATGCTTATTTAACGAGCTATGAAATATTTTCATGTAACTGTGAGTCACGTTTCCTCTTGAAGAACTCCTGAAAAGTGGCTTGAATCACTCCAGTTGGTTCGAATTTTCTGTTTATTCTACTAATAAGTAGTTAAATGTGTGCCTTCATTCCGCTGCGGTGAATAAATCCCCAGAATAAATAGTTCTGTCAGTGTTCTACTTCGATGCCTACCTCATTAGTCCTGGTGGATCCCCTCCTAACCGGTGTGCTCAACCAGGCATCAGCAATGGATCACCATTTGGTACGTCATGATACACATCCCCTCAGAAAAATCAGCTTACTCAGATTATTCAGTTGTTGTCATTCTAACTACCTTTGTAATATCCCTTCGATATCCTTCATTCCTGACTTCCGGTATGACTGGGTATTGGGTATTCTACTTTAGAAAGATTTACGAACGAGAGAGTTGTCCAACGCTGAATATCCGTAGCATATTCACGTTCATTTTCTTGCATAGCGTCTCTAATTTCCGACCACTGCACCTAGGTTTTGTGTCAAGATTGAGCTGAGGTTATTATTTTGGGTATTGTTCACGAGTGTTTAAGATGCTTCGATCCGCCAGAAGGTTACCTATGACAGGCTTGAACTCTGATAGAAATCCACAGGTTCAAGGCGCTATTCGTGGTTTTTTCTCTCGACATCCTAAGTGGAGTGTTCTTGTCCTAGTAGAACTTCAGACACCGTTATCTGCAATTCCGATACAAATAAATATAACGACGGTCTTATTTGTACGATTCTGTTGACAGTTTTGTTATTCCATTCGTTTTTCTGATTTCAATATTTTCCATATACATATCACTTGTTGTAACCCAATATTTCTAAGTACATTTGTATACTTAAAATGGCTTTATTGATCTCTAAATTAATTCCAGTGAAAAACACTGAGTTTCACATTTCAATACCAGGCCATGGCAGGTTTACCTCGGCGTGTTGAAGACGACCATGCTACAAAATTTTGCCTAAAAATAGTTATTATTTATTTTCATGACAGCTGATAGACGCCATTATTACAGGCATGGTCGAAAATTTGTAGAGTATGTTTATAGGTGAAATGCTACCAACGTGAGATTATGCAGCATATAAGGTAGATGAAAACATATTCCTACAGATATTACAACAAATTTTGAGATTAGTTTTTCTGTCCATATTGTATCATAAACTCACAGTTGATATAATTAGTTCGCAGACGCCATTACGAACCTTGGCAGACGCGTGACAACTACAAACTTTGCATCTGCCACATTCGTGATGCCCAAAGAAGAACTCGGAACTAAAAGGAATGAGTGACCAATAAGATCTAATTGTGTGTAATGGAAGAAATTAAGTTATGTTGATTGTTACGTTAAACTCAATGAAGTTATAAATCAATTACTCACACAAGAACTTAAGTATCGAAGAAGAAACGAAATAAAAAAATTTATTCTCAATAATCATGCAAGTTACGAGGGGGAAGCCAATTTATAGGCATAATCAAGTTGCTACACCTGATACGTTATATTCCCCAGGAAACTGAATTACTCATTTGGATTGACTGACTGTGACGAATGTTCTACCAAAGAAGGGAGATAACAGATCCGTTGATGATGCGACCTAGGTGTGAAACTTAAAAAGATGGTGCGACTTGTGTGCACAGCGCTAAAAGACTGGGTTGTTGCTAGTATATACTGCAAACGCCTCCAGTTTCCGTAGAGTTAAAAAGTAGGGCATATTTGCATCCTTCCTGGTACTTCTCGTTATTTATCTCTAGGTGTCTGCTCTTAACAGGCGTTTTGTGAAAAGTATGTCTTTCGGAATCAAAAGGTGTGACGTACGTTGAACTTATGCCTTGAGGATGATAATTTATTTACAGCTGATGGATGAAAATTCTTGCGCATTTTCAGGTTCAGTGAAAGGTCAATAATCTATTTTAGTTTTATTGCTTTACTTTACAACACGTGTCTGTCTATAACATGAAGAAAGGGAAATCAAACAGATATAGCAACCTCCTGTTCACCGCTAGTGTCTTTTTGTAATTTCTTCTTCATTTGGAAACGAGTTCTTTGCCATAGCAAGTTATTGCTAATAAAGATTTTTAGAGTAAACAGTTAGTCAGAAGTACCTGCACATTTTTGGTAATGGGAGTGCAATGAACGAAAGCGGTAAGACCCGAAGGATCAGGCCAATTTTTTGAGAAACATATGGTCAGCAAGGCAAGTGTGTACAACTTATCATTAAACAACCATTTGCGAAACAAGCCTATTCTTGATTACCGTATTCGTTGTGCGTTCCATTCTTCCAAACACTGGTTGCGACAAGAGTCTGGATCCAACATTCTTTGCTACACATCCACTACATACCTCTTATAAGCCTTGTTGTAAGTAGTATACACCATAGTGGTTGTAGTTTTCCAACCTTGAGCCCAGTACAATAGAAATGTTTAAAGGTTGATATTGAAAATTCTGACATCACTGTTCCCTGACAGTTGTTTTGAGTTCCGGCTAATTTTAGCTGGTCGAACAAATCTTAACCAAGTAAATTTAGATCAGCTGGCATTATATGATATACCCAGTAAACGACGATTCTCGGGAAGCAACTTTACATTCTAATTGTCTTAACAGGCGAAGGTAATTACCACATGGAGAACAAGGCTTTTTTGTTGTTGGCTGCACGCTAGGGCTGCCAATTTCATTCCAAATTTTACGTGAGAGAATGGTGATATCTGATGTCGTATCCATTTGCAATCTAGAAGAAAACCTGCAATTGAGGATCAGGGCTTTAAACTGGTCTTCAGGCAAAAACTTCAACTGGAAACGTCCGCATTCACGGTTGACGATGTTCAAATGCGTTAGAAAATCATCGTCTTTGTTCATAATTAGCTTCAAACATCGCACTAAACAATGATGAGTTGTCACCGAAATGTTGGCTTAATATCTGAACTGCGTCTTGATTAGCCAAATCGGACGCCGGAACCGCATGTCGAAAGTAACGTTGTCATCAGGATCATAATGAAACTCGGCAACGCAATTTGCGATTCCGTGTACTGATGGTGTTGTGGTTGGATTAGATGTGCTGGACTGTGAGGTAGGCTAAATCTTGGTCTCTGTCGACATCTGCATTAATTTCAACTGCTGCTCAATCAATAATTCAAGTTTAGAAGGATCCATGTTTCAAAACCACCGCCACCACTTGGCATGTTTGAAACTATTGCGTGTTCACCTAGATCGGTAAACGGAACAAAGAT
>CALYCR020000796.1:0-12327 GCA_944470395.2 Schistosoma turkestanicum
ATTATATCAAATTTAAACAATATATGTACAGTTCAAAAGCAAACACAAAAACTTCAATATAAGTACAAAATATAGAAAGAATAACAACATACAATGGTAAAAATCTCAAATTGGAATCAAATAAAATACCAAAAATGTCAAGAGAAAAAGTCCATCATGTCATAGCAAAAATATGTAAACATGGAGGGATTTTCCAAAACACAAAACATTCAAAAAGAATTCTACAATGTTAACCTCGCTTATTTTTAGTGGTAGATTTTATTCAACGTTTTTTAGTCTAAGCTATATTTTTTGTAAACCTTTCTCTACTAGCTCCCCGTTACAAGCAAACCAGACAATTTCGGCTTTTGTATATTGGACTACATATCCACGGAGAAATCACACTGACACTAAGTTAATTAATGTTCGAAATTGTAAGATATTGGTTAGTTAGTAGGTAGTGTAGTGTGCCTATAGCTGCGTGTTCTTAAGCTCGGTTTATAAATCAGAAGATGAACTCCAAGTATCGTATACGTTTATTGTAGCACACCACAATAATGATAGCAGAGAAGCGAATTGGAGAAGGCTAGTGAGCCAACTCTTTGGATTACAATGCAAGCGAATGAACGAAGCAACGTGGAGAAGGCTAGTGAGCCAACTCAAAGAGATAGAACATGACTAAGAATATATAGTCAGATAAGAATAAGACAGACATATGACAAGCGAAATAGGTATGCACACACATGAATAAAAGCGACGAATGATTGACAAGGTCAAATGCAAGCGATACAAATCATGTGAGTTCATGGGAATATTACGAGATTAACATTAGAGCGAAAAGGATGAGTAAGTGCGTAAGCGTAAGCAACGCTCAGTCGTACAAGCTCATACAAAGCAGATAATAAAAAATACCAATGGTACATATGAGTTGTTGCTATACAAATGGCTTGGTTAAATAAATTAATCGAAAGGGCTTAAGCAAATTAAATGTAAGCGGATGCAAATAAATGTGGATGCACTACAGTAGATTGGAGATATGAAGAATAGGCAGCTGACGAGAGAAAACGAGGAAAAATAGTGCTTAATTTCATGATCTTTACTCCCATTTTTCAGCATGCTGGCTGAAATACCATCTGGTTTTTCAGTGTAAGAGTGTTAGATTGCACTAATTGCCTTAAAATTATTTTGTTCACTGAAGTCTACATTGGCGATTTTACAGGAAGTTATTGGGGTGAGCTGGGCTTTCTTGGACATATTAAGTACGTTACTGAAGCTTTAGTGATGGGTTGTTTAACTCGTGGGAAATAGTGAGAAGGTTGCCTGTTTGAGATTCTGTTGGGGGAGTGCTTTTGTATTCTGCATGTGGTATGAAACGACTTGAGCTATATGTCGCGCCAGAGGTATCACAAATGGCTGTTTCCTAAAAAATAGTTTGAGTAAGCTGGCAGTGCAGTGCACCACTGTTTTTAGTATAGTCTTGGTGAAACAGCTGGTTACTATGGTTATATTTATTTTAAATGGTTTTAACTTGGAGAGGGTTTGCCGTTCACAAGTGCCAGTTGTTAAGACCTCTTTTAAATTCGGGGGTCATTTTCACAAACTAGCTTGGTAAGGTGTAAGGTATCGAGTTTTCATTCAGAGGGTTTTCGCTATTAAGAGCCTGGGTGTTAAGGATAGGGTATGGGGTGAAATGTCTTTCACTTCCTAATTCACCACTAACTCTAGGATATGACGGTTGTGCGGTGTACCTAGCTCTTGGATAATTATTATTTGCGTGCATAATCAGATGTTGGTTAGACTGGTTCTTTTAATTAACAACCTTAAAACTTTGAGAGGCTAAGGGCATATCATATGACAGTGGAGGTGTCAAAAAGGGTTCATTGTAGTTGATTTAAATCCTAACCACTTTTTATTTAAGACCCAAGATTTAGTCTGTTTACTCTTCCTAGTTGAAGTTGGAAAGTGTTTTGGTGCCCTAGACGTGGTTTTTGAAAAAAATTCAAGTTCTTTCGGTTCCTCTCGTGTAGTATATTCCGGGGGTCTGGTCTGGAATTGTGTTGTTTTGTGGGACGTATCCAAGCAATTTAGCGTTCGAACAGCCTGGATTAGAAAAGCAGGTGTCGTTAGATATCTCAGTGACAGTCGGGGTTCATACTTTACCTACGAATTTAGAGTCCATAGACTCATAAAGATCTACAGGATGATTTATGCGTTCATTTTTCTCTATGATATATCGAGTGTCATTTGTGTAAATGAACAATCTTTTAAAGTAAATTTGTTAGCAATTTAAACATCTTCATCTTGCCTGTAAATTTGCATGCGTCGGGTAACGTGTCATTATTTGAGAACGAGTTAATATTATCATCCTGTCAAGTACTGCCACAGCAACTTCAAGTTCTCCACTGTTCTCGTGTATTTTATTTAATTTCAGTGAGCTTGACAAAGAAGCACATATAACAGGCTTGTGTTCGTGAAGTGACGGTTTGTTGAGAAAATTCACTTACTTACTTACGCCTGTTATCCCCTATGGAGCATAGGCCTTTAGTGACCTCACATATATTTGAATTCGCTCACATTTTATTAGGTCAAGCCTTTCGGTTAATTTATTTAACTAGGCCATTTGTATAACAATAAATCATATGTACCATTGGCTTTTATTATTGTGTGGTTAGTATGAATTGGTTTGACTGAACATTGTTTACACCTACGCACATATTCATCCTATTCGCTTTACTATTAATCTCTTAAATATCACGATGACTCAGGCATTTTTCTTTGTTTATATACGAACATTTTAATCTCATTCATTCATTCGCCCATTCGCATGTACACTCGCTAGTGTGTCTGCCCGGTCTGCTTGTGTTTGCATGCCTATCTCGCTGGTCACATGTCTGTCTTATTTTTGTATGACTATAAATTCTTAGTCATGCTTTGTCTCAGCGAGTTGGCTCGCTAGCCTCTCCACTTTGTTTTATTCACATTGTTTCTCCGCTTCGCTTTGTGTTGTGTCACAAATAAACTTATTCATTACTTCGAATTCATCTTCTGACTTAAAACCGTGAGACACTACTTTGTAACCATTGTCTAGACGAGCTAATTACCGAGCTTAAGAACGCTTAGATATTTGGTCACCACAAAAATGGTGAGCCCGACGTCAAAATCGACGCACAACAAATGGCGAGACCATCATTCGTTCCTGTCATTCCCCGACTCGCTCGCTCGATTCATTCGTCCATACGTCTTCACAGAAGATCAGTAAACTCTCACTACATAATTCGACGATTCCGACGAGAAATCGAATATAACCAACCAGTTGGTAATCTCGAGGACAAATCGAACAGAACCACTAACTGGAAATCCGGACGCCATGCAGCGACAATGCAGCTCTCGTACTTAAAGCATTAGCTGAACGAATCAAGCATTATCTTATTGTCATTTTGATTATGTACCAACTCTTCGCATTAATATATTTCTCGAGTTTTCGCTATCATTATCGTATTAATGTGAAAGAGCCATTAGTACGATCAATCATGAAATTATGACAATAATGGAATTATCTTAATCGCTAATCGAATCACATTACGAAAATTGTATTCACGGCAGGACATTTGTAACTCGCGGAATTATTTTACTTCTTTCGATAACACAAACGACGTTCATGCTTAAGGTGAGTTCGTTCCATTTATTTTGCCGTATCGCATTATTATGTTTCGAATCTCATGTCAAAGCAATGGCTCAATGACAATTATCATCCCTTATTTCTGGGATCTGGTTTGTTCTCTCCCACAGTAAGTTGTTGCTGATGGTGTTTGGCCAATGAATCCTAAGTATTTTGCGAAGAAGAGAGCAGGAAATTCAGCTATTCCAAAATTCGCAAAATTAGTCCATGACACTGATACTCAGAAAAAACACGAATTATTTTAAAAACTTCAACCCTTTATAAATGCCGCTTAGTTTTAGAACATCCAATAACTGTCAGTCTTGAGTCTAGAACTCTTCGGCCCTGCTGACCTACGTAGCCATTGTTAGCCCAACTCAGGATTTGCTAGTCTCACACTTAACGTTTAGGGTTATGGAGATTCAATGCCCTATAATTTCGAGAGGAGTATTTCAGTTTGCTACCAATCGTGATATGTTGTCTATCCATCTCATCAAAGGCCAATAATCTTATTGCATTGCAAAGTGTAGTACAATAGGGTAACTATAAGGATCGACGTTAAAATCCTCACACGACTGCACATCCAATGGCTTATGGTGTGCTGGATTCAACTTCATCATATCATGTTTCTTTCCTGTGTATATCATTCTTTATTTTCATTCCAATTCGTTCTGTAGTCTGATAATTTTAGTTTGCTTAGTCTCCATTTTCTATATCTCTTTTTACATCTTGGTTGTCCTTGCCTGATGAAATTGACTATATTACGACCTTTCATTGTAATATCTATTGATTGTAGTGAATGAGATATAATTAAAATAAGGGAAACAACTAGATGATATGTATCATAAATAGCAACTGTCGAAACAAGGAGAAATCAGTTATATAACTGTTTGCTTGAGAATATTGTTTGTTTATTGACAAGAATGAAAAGTTCACACATTAATATTCATGAAAGTGAAGCATTCGAAAATCATAGGTGACACAGGATCAAGAAACAGATCAAAAGGGGGAGGCAATCAAAACAAAGTTGCAAGCAACGACAGGTCAAAGGTCAACGGCAACCAATCAAGATCGAGGTTAGCAGAACAAGCTACAGGTCAGTTGTGGAGAAATCCGAATGCTTCACTTTTATCTGAAGTTTGTGCCGATGATGTTGTTCAGAAGAACAATGAAAGCTCCAAAACCAAAACAACCAGCTCAGAGAACGAAACACCACCACAATCATCCACTTGAGCTACAAGTTTTCTCCACCATCTCAAAATGAACTTCTTCCTGGTAACTGTGCAGATTTCGAGGCACAAAATAGAATAAATGCCGTTTATTTTGAAATTCCCTGCCAAAAAATTCTGAGAATTATCATTGCATTCCTAACTTACTTTACACTACTGGATTAATTATTAACTGATAAATACAAATATCAATCCTGCTGTATATGGACAGAATGTGACTATAGAGTGACGTTTGTACTAAATGATGATTCCCCATTACATTATTCTATGCTTAATTCGAAAACCGAATAAATTACTCCCAGTTCTGTTCACAGAGTTCTCTCTTGCTTGTGTTCTGACGCGTACGTGACTAAGATATTACAATATGGAAAGTTCTGGGGATGTTGAAGTGGACCACAAAAAGGCCACATGATGTTTTAAAACACTACTTTGGATTCAGAATTTTCTGTCATTTTTCCGTTTGTACGATAGGTGTGGTGTGAACTAGGCCACAGCTTCACAAAAGATTTTGTAATGAAGTTTCGTTCTCTTAGCTGGATATTTTGGTCAGGAAGCTTTCACTGTTCTTCTGAACAAAATTATCAGCACAAACTTCAGATAGAAGTGAAGTATTCGAATTTCCCCACGCATGACCCGTAGCTCGTTTTGTTCCTATATCCAATACCTTTTTCGCGAGCTAGTATAAACCAGTTTATCTGTTTGCGCTCAATACTCGTTCTTTCGGTACGGTTCCAGGTATTTGGTAGTGTCGAATAGATCGGGGCTCCAGTACCTTGACTGCACCAGTTCTAGTCTGTTAGAAGTTGTTTGTGAGTTTGTATATCCCGTAATTTGGACGAGTGTGTTTATTTGAGGGCAATAGGGTTTCTAGATGCCGGCAACTATCACGTCACCAGACTGGGTATTAGTTAGTTGCAATCAGGAGAATAATAAGGATAATAATGATAAAATTCCGATGCTAATAAGAAAAAGATTTCAGGACTAAGTAGATAAATAGAAAAATACGTTAAAACTAATTGGTATTAAAGATTGTGCGTAAGGGCTGAAGTGTAAGCGAGTGAAAGGAAACAGAGACAATAAACGATCAATGATCCTTAAAGCTGTCCACTGAGGGAGCTGCGGCCACCTTATTTGGGAGAGCATTTCAAGTTGCAACAACTCTTAGTAAGAAAAGGTGTGCGCGGACCTGAGTGTTCGCTATTTGATGCTCAATTTTTTGAGGGTTACCTCGAAGAGTGTAGTGGTGATGTGTCTGTAAAGTGCTCATGTTGGGATGGTTTGGCGTGCTGAATATGTCGTACACCATAATCGGATCACCTCTGATTTTCTTGTAACTCAGGGAGAGTATCCTAAGTGCTGTAGTCTATCTTCGTGAGTTTTATTCTTCAACCCTATAACCCATTTCGTTGTTTGTCTGTGCACTCGATTCAAGAGATTTATGTCTCTTTTAAGGGGAGGAGGTGTGACGACCTTGTGAACCTCAAGGTATGGGCACGTATATATCCTAAAATACGTTGAGAATAATTCTGGGGTGATTGCACCAAGCTGTCTTCTCATAAAGTAGAAAGTTGTACTAGCCTTGGCTGCGTCTACTGGCCAAGAGGCTGCACTCTAAGTAGACGTTAAGGAGCAGACTTTCACCATGGGTGTAATTCCTTTGCGTCACACGAGGTAGAATGTATATAACGTGACATTTCGTCTGGTCTAGTTTTAAACCTTTTTTCAATTTCCATTCCTCAATAGATGTAATGTCGTTTTGAAGCTTAGTGGAATCTTTTTCGCTTCTAATGGAACTCCAGATCTTTGCATCGTCCCTTCAATCAACTGTGTTGTGTCATTTGTGTTGACGCGAAACCAGCCTGATACTGTCAAATAGGTTAGTTCGGTGCCGTGTAGTGTTTCTACATTAAAATGTACCCTATCTCATTGGAAGAGTGTCATACCTTGCTGGCTCGCTTCATTTTCTGAAATATCAAGAGAAGCCATGTTTCTGTTAGGATTATTATCTTCAAATCCGTCTGACAGCACATACTCCTGATTAGTAACATGTTAAGCATAAGTCATCTTACGTTGGTATATAGGCACTTGGTGGATTATCTCATAAACTGGTGCACCTCTGCAGCAATAACCGTTGCCAGATTTTCAAACAAGTTGTTCAAACTGAATTGGCCAGTTCCCATACAACTGGCATCTGCAGGTTTATTGCTTGCGCACTATACTCAGTCGGCGAGACCATGATATTCGTTTCCTGTACCATGGGTTGTTGATCAAGGTTGATTCTCGTTATCAGGCGCATATTTTTGCCTCCCTATTGTTGTCTCACAGATATGTGAAAGCCATCGCCATTGTCGCACTTCATATGCGCGAGCTCTATCCATGCAACCACTAACGTGCTCGAGCACTCCATGAACTAACATACTGGTTTGCTCTTAATGTCCTTGATGTCCTGGAAGCTGCTGCTACTGACTAAGGATTGGTGTGTCTGAGGGAGGGTAGTCTAACCAAGGGTCTCCGGGATGTCAGGGGGATTTCTTCGGCAACTTTTGATGAGCACAGGGTTGTCCTCAAAGGATTGGGTTTCTATGCAGTGACGTTTTGGCTTTTGAGCAAACGGCATAGTATGGCCAAGGTACTGCTCACTTTAAGTAGTGCACATTACCTGACCCGCTGTTCCTCATCAATAGCAGCCCTACTTTCCATTAAGCTACCCTCCGACAATCGAACAATAAATAAAATTAAGGAATTTAATCTGAAGTCCCTATCCCTGATTTGTAAACATTTTGCGAGTTATAGTGTTGCCGTTTTCCGTTTTTACATTCACTCACTGCTCCGTACTGTTAACAGATACTGGGAGGTCTACAACATCCGGTAGTTTTGTCGGTGTACTGTTTCGGGTCATGGCTACTTTTGTCGCCTATTTCGTTGGTCTAATGCTGGGCGAGTTAGACTTACCTGTGGGGATTTGTAGGTTAATTTTCGGTGGGAACTGTGGTTTTAGTAATGCTACATTTTTTGTTGTCTCGGTGATTCTGCACTGTGGACAGATAACCATAATCATGGACAGACACTGTAGTGTTGCGGTGACAATGAACCCAAGTACTGGAGAGGTTGCATTCGAAAGCAGAGTCACTGGTTTTGATTAGCATCGAGCAGGCGATACAGTTATTTTTATGTGATTTTTGAACTCTAGACTGTGTCGGCTGAGGCTTAAGACGCCTTTTTCACCCATTATTATTTTGCCAAAAGGTCTTTCAAGATTAAGAATCCGAAGAGTGTCATCTCGATTTGCAATGTAAGTGTTTGGGCCGCGTGATCGGAATTGTGAACATTGCTCTGAGGTACACTAATGAGTGAGGTTTTGAGCTTTTTAACGACTCAGTCGCTCAAGGCTGGGATTTTCGACTGGCTACTAACCCCAGAATTCATACATCTACTGGTTTGCCTAGTTGTTATGGTGTAAGAAGTGTTGGCAACCTTATTATCTGAGAGATCTAGAGATGAAAAAACAAGATAATTAGAAAATGGAAATACGTGAGAAATAATAATATTAAATATAACTACGAAAGAATAGAACCTGCAAGTCATCCAAAATTGCAATTTCACCATGAGTAACTTCGCTTGGATCCAGTAACTTTTCCACGAGTAAATGAATGTTTGCTTGCTGCCGAAGTAACTAGGAAGAGATCAGTTGAAGGAGATAGCTAGACCTACCGCAAAGTGGTCCTGAATTGGAATGATTCCTATTCAGATTGCTTACTATTGAACGAAGACAACTTTTATATCTTCGGGGAGGATTAATTATCTCAATCTGGTGTACGAAAGTGAATTGTTTCCTGTAATTGTTAGGAGGTCAACGAGGGCAAGCCAATTTTGAAGTGCGCGTCGATCTTGATTAGTTGTTAGTTAGATCAAACCTGTCGTTCGCACCTTTAGTTTAATTGTTTCCCCCTTTGATCTGTTTCTTAATTGTTTGTTTACCTATGATTGGTTGATAACTAGATTGACCTGATAGCCTAGCTTCTTAAAATTCTCTAGTATTCTATGTAATCTCCCTATCAGCTATTTTAAGATTGTTCCAATCGAATGTGTGTACATAGTTGCTCGTATGTATTGATATTAGGGAAGAAATGTCATGGCGTTTGACTGCTAATTGATGTTCACGTAGATAAAGCGGAATAGGAGGTCCACTTTTTCCTATGTAGTGTTTTTCACAGTTCGAGTAGTTTATTTTTTAGATGATATTTGGTTTTTCTTCTTTGTCATTTTGTTCTTTATTTTAAATAGGATTGATTAAAGTGATTCTGTTGGTGTGTGTGCTACACCTACTGGAAATGATTTCAGTAGTCTGGTAATACGTAAAGAATTTCGAACACTTCACTTCTCTCTGAAGTTTGTGCTGATGTTGATGTTCAGAAGAATAATGAAAGATCCACAATCAAAACATTCATCTGAGAGAACGAAACTCTACCACAATCATTCCCACCTGGGCTATAAATTTTCTCCATCAACTCATTTCATTTCAAGCCTTGAATTTGACTATATTTGTATTATTCATTTGACACCAGACCAAGTAATTCTGACATGTTCATGCTAGAGCGCAGGGAAAAACTCCAGATGCTTCAAACGAAGTAGTTGATAAAACTTACGTTCCGATATTCAGCACACCCACTGAGCGAATGGAAAAATTACCGAAACGTCCGGATACAATAAGTACCAAATATTGAAAACATTTTGGATAACCTCATCTATCATTCTACCGAAATTGTACAAGCAGACCGACTTATTTTAACTGAGAGTATCCGATCGTATTGTTGTGTAAATAACTTTTCTTCTTGATTAATGACGTCTTGGTTCTCTAACCAGTTCGGTCGCGTCACATTCGGTACACTTAATTCAGTGCATTTTTAGCTAACACTAAAAATAGATTTAACCCAATAGATATGGACCATTATTCGAGAACTTAACATTTGAGTAACCGCCTAGTCACTGTGACGTTTCTGTTATATTCTGAAGAACTGACTTGATCTAGTTAGAGATTTTAGTTGACATCACGTACTATTTCGTCAGTCGGACAGGTGACTTATCTCATGACTTTATAGAATAACTAATGAAAAATAATCAGAGCATTAACCCTGTTTCTCGACCACCACTGACAGGGTAGTCAGTCAAGTTACTCAGGTAGGAAGCATATTAGTTCTCTGTTATACCCGATTAAGTCATGACTCAAAACTGATAGAACAACGAACTTGAAATGTCTGACCATACAAACTAACCAAATATGAAATCACACGTTAAACATATTCATTTCATAAATGGTAGAAGGTTTATGGAACAGCCCATAATTATTAGAAATAGTTAGGGAAAAGGATAACGAATCACAACATTTAATAAGCTCACTGAAAGCCTACAATAAAAGTAATATAAATATATGTGGCCACATATTCATTTACAAATTATACACTAAATATTATAAATAACAGCGGTAGTTCGAAAAGTAGCTCCGGAAGGTTCAACTTCTTCCATTATTCACCTTGTTATAAAGATAATATAAGTGGATTGATTATCTAAACTGACGAGAAATAGTTACATGAAATTTCCTAGTGTAGTGAACGAGATCACAGGTGGGGCAACCGAAGTGTATTTAACGAAAATTACAGAGTTACTCAGTAAAATCGGAAAACCATATCGTAACCGTTAATTTGCAAATCTTCAATCCATTGTCTGACATTTCACTATTCATGCGTTTCATACAAATTCCATTGTGTCCTAACTCTTCCTTTCTCTGGATCTTCCCCCATATTATGCTGCCAGACATTACATTGACACTCACGTCATATACTACTTATAAGTAGCTCACACCACACTAGGACCGAAATGAATGATTTGACATTGTCCATATGACTTCCAACTAAGAAGGCTTCAATGAATCTATGTATGTATGTATGAAAAGTAGACCCTGGATTATTTTATATGAATTAATGGTTGAGAATAAACCCATCATCAAACACAATAAATAAACAATGAAGTAAGAAAATCGATAATGAACCATTCCAAGTATAAGCTTATATCTATGGAGCTAGATGTTATATGAATTGTCTGACATTTTACTACTCTCATCATCATCATTCCAAATGGTGACAGAAATGAAATACATTTTAAAGTTGGGAGGAGAAAGCCCACAGAAATAAATATGTATGTAAAAACATTATTTCTTCAAACAAATCCAACAATACGATCCTACATAGAATCTTTCTTTTTGAAGGAGGTGATGTGTCGATGGAAAATAAATTAGGATCATTTATAGTATAAGCAGACAGATTAGTCATTAGTGTTTAGTGGTGACCGAGTTAGAGATTGACTATGATCACCACTAGATACTAATTGTGGTGCGCGCTACTTATAAGTAGTATATGACGCGAGTGTCAACGTAATGTCTGGCAGCAGAAGAGGATGGGGGAAGATCAAGAAAGGAAGAGTTAGAAGAACACAATGGAATTTGTATGAAACGCATGAATAAGTGAAATGTCAGACAATGGATTGATGATGGATTGAAGATTTGCAAATTAACCGTTTACGATATGGTTTTCCTATTTTACTACTGAGTAACTCTGTAATTTTCGTTAAATACAATTCGGTTGCCCTCACCTGTGTTCTCCTTCCCTACTAGCCTGTCAGGATATTAAAAAGTAAATCCAGGGTAAAGTATATATTTGAAGGAGAAAGTGGGTGATACAATGAACAGCAAGTTATGAAGGACGGAAGCAACGCGAAGAAAGAAGGTCGCGCGTAAGTGAGTGTTTTTATTAGTACAGTTAAACAAAATGAGTGCAATAATAAATGTTTATTATTCAGCAATCGAGTTTTCTTACTAGAAGTGTTCCATCACAAGTGTAACCCTTAACTATCATTTCGTGTACTCACTCACGTTCTAGCCTACTTCTACTACTTGATAGTTGATTCAATATTTGAATGTTAACGTGTTATATGATCGAGCAATTAATATCTAGTCAGTAAATTACAATAATGTTAGACCTTTAGAGGTGAACAAGTCGAGATTGATTATGATCACCACTAGATACTAATTACTAGCCCGTCACGATAATAAAAAGTAAATCCAGGGTAAAGAATATATTTGAAGGAGAAAGGGGGCCTACATAACGAGTAGCAAGTTATGAATGATGACAGCAACGCAAAAACAGAAAGTTGCACGTAAGTAAGTGTTCTTATTAGTACAGTTAAACAAAAGGAGTACAATAATAAATGTTTACTTTTCACTAGGATGTAGCTGGACGATCTGGACTTCGTAGATGATCTGGCTCTTCTGTCGCACACGCACAATAACGATTGCAAGAGAAGACGACTAGTATAGAAGTAACATAAGCAACAGCATGTCTCAACATACATAAAGGGAAAAGCAAGATTCTCCGATACAACACTACATGAGCCAACCGAATCACTCTT
>CALYCR020000797.1:0-24999 GCA_944470395.2 Schistosoma turkestanicum
TATTGACTGTTTACCTTTTACAACCTAACGAAAAATATTGTTGGAATGATTATTGGTAGACTTTTGCTACTACCTTGTTTGGAATTTTCTTGTGCATTCTCAGATACCAAACGCTTTGTTAACCATCACTTTTGTACTCTTGTAATCAACATTATGATAGGGAAACATTTGAAGATATCGCAAAAGCTGTACGGTGCTTTAAAGTCGTTTTAATTTGTTTTCGTTCTTAAACTGGCACAGATTAGAATTGACCACTAAGTGTGTGATTTGATATATTTAACATAGGTCACGAAAAACTAATTGTTTGCCATACAGAAGAACATTATTTAATTTGATCGTTAAAAATTACGTTCGTTAGCTCTTCGTTTGCAGTAAATACTGGAAATTCCGACGGTGCGAACAGTATAGAAAAACGTTAATAATATTGATACAACAGGACGAAATGATACAAACTAATCCTTGAAATACTGCGGCTATGATTCCACTTTATTTTGTATTGATTTGAATCTCTTTGTTTTGAATTTAATTAGTTGCATTATTCTAAGTGTTATATCTTACTTAAAGTGACACCGGTTAATTTCAGCACTATGTTTGTTCGAGATATTACATTCTTTGCGATGAAAACAGTGATATATATTCAGCACGACAAGCAGCTTATTAATTTTTTAATTTTCAATCTGGCAGAACATGAGTTATTAGGAACTCACAACTATCTCGAACGTACCACAAGCGCGGTACTAGCTTTTGATGGATATAAAACATGGTTAAATATATGAATCAACACTGGTGGCGTCTCGTTTCTAAACAAATTGTTACTGACTTTTGTCATGAGAACAAATCTTCTGGTAGAATGATCCATGCAGTTATTGTCATTTTATTTATCGCTCATAATGGTGTTAGAATGATACCCGTTGTGAATTACTGATGTTTTTGTTTTATACCGTACAATGTCAGGTTTAATACAGAATGAAAAACAGGAAAATCATTGTGATTTTTCACCTATAGGATTAGACAGCGTTACGATTCCATAACTTCAAACCCTAGAATTCAGACGCAAAAACTTGGAGTTGTGGTTCGCTCAATTACAGCATTACTTTACCAGGCCCAATCTTAAATTTGAGGGAGTTTAATACCAAGGCTCTGCCCTCCTTCTTTCCGTGGCTGAAGAAGTCTTTGACCTAATTTCAAGCCCCCGCGTTTTACAACCACACATCAATTTTAGTCGAGAGGTAATAAATCTTTACTCCCCCTGAAGGTCTGAGAATCCAGGGGCATTCCAAAAGGCGACAGTCTGCTTCCCAGTTACTTTATTATCTACAAAACCATGGGTGAAGCCGTCCTAAAAGAAGATGAATGTAGGCCGCCCTGTTCTACTGACAACACTTGTCATGTTCCACACTCATTTTTACCCAATTAAGCATAAATTGCAGGCACAAGTCGCATATGTCACCGACAGTAAATCAGGCTTCATCTTTAAGGTGGAGTGCCACGCTAAGCATCATTTCTGGAAACCAAACTGAACAGGGTCTAAAAATACCCCTAGTTACATATCAAGCTACCAACAATACTAAAATCGCAATCTTTAGGCACAAAGTGTTTACGAACTCCCACAGTAACTACCATAAAGTTTCGGTGTATACTCATGGAGTCTCTAAGCCTAATCAAACCTGACGTCCAACCTTCTAAAAGTTTGTCATACAATTAAAATCAAAGGTTCGCTTGTATTCACCGATGACGGATTTCCTTGGAGCGAAACAGAGAGACCTTAGGTTGACGTCAGCGGCAGTGGAGCTAATAGAGAGCAAGTGATAATCTCTAGAAATTTATCTGGCCATCAGTCATTTCTTGCGCATGTCAGAATTCATGGTATTTATAATTTACATGGATCACAAACCAATGACCAATGCATTGGGAGCTTAAGATTAGTCCAATACACTGACTTTTTATCACACTACGCCAGTTAAATACGATATACAGAAGGTCAGGACAATCAGGCAACAGACGCATGATCTAGGTTGAAAGATAGTAAAATTCGACAATCGACCATAGATATTGAAACGTTAGTAGGCAACCGTAGACAGTGCCAAGAATCACAAAATCTACCTTTAACAAAGCTTTCCAGTCTCAGATTAAGTCTGCTTGCATCAGTTACTGAAGATAGTCGGACCTATTGTTAAACAACCGAAATATCACCGCGACCACTGGGTGTCCAATATCCAATAACTTTTTCATGAGCTAGTATCATAAAATTGATTTCTTTGCGCTCGATTCTTATTCTTTCCAAATGTACATAAAATTTAGCATTAAAGCATTTGGACACATCTCACCCAAGCTTAAAGGCTACCATTAAAATAATCAAAACTATATATGTATCGACTCGTTTACAGAACAATTCACACCAATCAGTTAGGAAATGTCCTACTGGTCAATATTCAAGGGATAGCTGTCGTACGACCTGATTGTTTTATATTTCCTGACCGCCAGATACGTTTTGCATAAGCTTATGTAGATTTCGTAGGTCTTTTACTGCATTCAGACGTTTTCAGTTGATGACTTACACGCACAGACAGATTTGGGAAGTTCCCAGTAGCCAAACCACATGCTGAAACAGTGAATAAACTTTTATTCAGATATGGGTGACGATTTTTGATGCATCCACCTGCTAGAGCAGCTCGGTTTGGATCTGAGCTATTCAACAACTTATCAAAACTTCTGGGCTCGAACAGAATTCAGCTCACGGTATATGATCCTCAGGCCAACGGAATAGTAAAATGTCTCCATCGAGGGAAATAACTCTTTCTGTTATTTATGTTCGTAAAAAGAATAGTTTTCAAAACTGATTCATACTATTCGACAACAAAACAAGTCCTCGAGACGACTTTGAGACTACGAGGTGCGTTTACCTTTCTTTGTACCAAAAGTAAAAAGCTTGACCTAATAGTCTAAATCAATCGAACACGAAATCAACTATCCAAACTTGAATCTACGAATACGCGTACACAGTAGCGAGACACAAATTGACCAAAAGATATAAGAACTTGCACGCACATCTGTATAATATAAAACAAATTAAAAGCTACATTTACTCCAAGTATAGGGCCATTCAAAATAGTTCTAAGGAAAGCTAACTACGTAGTTGTACCAAAACATGAAAAACATACACGACAAGTACTTATGAGCTGAGGCTGCCTTATCTGGAAAATGGACTACCACATGTGGTATTAGACCGCTAACCTGAAAAAAAATACATAACTGATAAGTCACAAAACTTTTCCTGCATGTGTGACCGAAAAGGTTGGGTTGGCACAAATAACAAGGCATGCCTAGAGTTTTGGTGTATTACCAAAGATCCAAAACATTTGAACTAAATTTTTGGCACATATGGTGAATATATTCAAAGAATTAGTCTTTTGTTCAGGAACTGATTAAATTTTTCTTAAGTGAGAAGAAATACCAAATGAACCTTAACCGCCACTGCTCAACTTATTTCTTGTTAGTGGATTATTCGTTTTTTAAATCAAGTGCATAATTGACTTTGCAATCTAATTTATCATCTAGACCGGCACAACAGAATCAAGCTGCAAGGACTGAGGAATAGTCGAGTGAGGTGAGTAATGTGTACTGTCTGCGACCGTAAGATTAACCATTATTCTGAGACGTTTCTGTTACTCGAAAAATGTAGGGAAAAAGTTAGATGGAAGCATCATACTAAATTCCAGTAGATGTCAATTATACAAGCAAGCCTATAGACTCCCGGAATAATGAAGAATTCTGAAAATAATCCCGGTGAGTTTCATCGTTTTATTTTATAATCTTCCACGTTTATGGTACGTTATAAGATGCAAAATTTTATATCTATTTAGGTCATTCGCATTTATGAAAATAAAAAAGTATAGCGCTCAAACTCATTCTTAGAGAAAGATATATTTGATGGTTTTAGAAGACAACAGAGTACTATGAGAGTGTGTTGGTTTTAGACGAGGCATAACAGATTTAATGATGATTCAGCTTTTAGGTGCTTTCACTGTCAGTGGATGATAATAAAAATAATAATCTATTCTCAAATAACAACATGTTAAAATAGGCATACCAATTTACAGGCAAAATCAAAATGTTAAGATTGCTAACATACTTTTGTGTAAAACGTTCTTCGGCTACAAGATACATTGGGTTCACATAGATGGCTAAAGTGTTTCACGTAAAATTGTGAATACTTTTCCAGACTCTGTAATGTAAACTGCTAATAATTGGCGCGAGCCACGACGGTTGCGTTACGACGAACTGCTGATGACTGAAAAACAATGCAAGATAGAGCCAGGTCTGCATATAACAGGCATTGAGAAGGTAAGTGTGTTCTAAGATCTGCTTGTTATTATTTGAATAATAAATTTAAGGGCTCCTGGTAAAGTAACCAAATCTTTGGTAAATATCCAGACTAATATTTAAGTATTGTAATAAGGTGCTAAAAAAGAGCGATACAAAGAACGGGGCGCGGAGGAGAACAGAAAATATTCATGTTTAAGACCGAACAATGACTCAGCAGATGCTTTTTTAATTAGATTACTAACAGTAAACCTGCATATGTGTATGTTAATGAAGGCAAGTTACTAGTAAGATATGCTGCGCGCGAACTCTGAAAGTGGTAACTTTTTTCACGTGGTATAGTGTTTTTCGGAAATTTATCATTCGTAGGGTATTACACTTATTTAGTAGAATTTATCTATTGTACCCGGTGCACTTTGCTTCTAGAAAGCAAATTCTCTAAGTTTTGAATCAATTAATACATACTTTTCGTTTGATAACGATTTTAACTTCTGAATACACTAGTTTAAGCCTACTTACAGTGACTCTTACACTTCATAACTGAACCTCTTATCTTTAAAATCCGCCAGTGATTTTTAGTATTAACACAGTTAATACACAATAAGTTATACCCTTAGATATTTGAGTTACTTAGACAAACAATTATCCCACCCAATTTTCTATTATGACAAATAATTCGAGTAAAATAGAAATGCCTCCAACTTTTAAAGCACCCAAAAGATCAAAATCTGCAAACCCTATGTCAGATGAATCTTCAGTAAGTATTCCAATAGTAAAACTCGTAGATATAAGAGATACTATACCCAAATATACCGAAACGTCTACACAGAAAAAACTTCAGCATAATCTTGTAAAGCCTAAATCTGGAAATTCACAAACCAAGGAGTTGAATGCTCCATCCGAAACCGTTAATAGTAGTAATAACCATGGCAGCGAGATACGAAAGTTACAAAACTCACTTGCCCAAATTAACGATAAGCTTAACCTGTTAGCATTACTCATGCACTTATGGGCCCCGAATAATGATAGTAACCTAGAAGAATCAGCCAAAGCGGAATATATCCTAGATTTTGTAGCTGAGGAAGTTACGAAGAGAATAATGTCTTCCTGCAATGCGATTGCATATAACCTTCCCGATCACACATCCTTGAATTCGCTAAAGGATTCCTGTGTAAAAGCGTGTGATATGGCAAACGCCAGCTGTCACGTCACTCGCCTCAGAAAAAAATCGGACAAATCAACTTGCCCTCTCCTTTTCAAATTCGGCTGCTGCTACGACGCCAAACAATTTATCCGTTTGAGCAAGAATATTAGCTCATCAACCTTATACAAAGAAGTAAAGGTTACCCCGGATCTAACGCCTTGTCAACGTCGTGTAAAAACAAGAGAGGCGTCTAGATCACATGACGGTGTGACAGCAGACAATCTACAGAAAATAACCCTCAACGTCATGAAAGTAAATAAACAAATAAACCAAGATGTAGATCTTGATAAGCCTGTGGACTGTTAAACTTCTGACAAAGTACGGATCCCCTCTGTCACTAAGAAATCGAACGACCCTTGCAGTCCTAATCCATGCTGTTTGAACGTTAACTTGACTGAATATGTCCCAAAAAACAACACAGTTCCAGCTAAAACTAATAAAATTAAGAATCCATCCCCAAAATACATTGTACGAGAGGATACGAAAGAGACTGACGTGTTTTTGAAAAACACGTCCAGGGGACCGAAACATTCTCCGTCTTTAACTAAGAAAAGTGAACTGATTAAATCTTGGGTCTCAAGTAAAAAAATAGGTAGGATTCAAACCCGATTGCCACTGACTTTCCCAACTACGATGAACAGGTTCACTTCTTGAATGTCATGTGATGTGCCCCTAGCCTCTCCAAGTTGTAAGACTGATATTATTAAGAACATGTCAGACCAACATCTGATCATGCGCACAAATAATCACTATCCAAGAGCAAGGTGCACTGCCCAACCACCTAATCCTAGAATTATTAGTGAAAGTGGAAATGGAAAATTTTTTAACCCTCACCCTATCCTAAATACACGGGCTTTTATTCACAAAAACGCTGAGAATAAAAACTCTATGCATCCTGCTCTACAAAACCAGCTGGTAAACATGACCCCCAAATTTAGAAAAGCCCATAACAACTGGCACTCGTATATGGCTAACCCTCCCCAAGTTAAAACCATGCCGTATAAATTTAGCCTTAGTAACGAGCTGTGTCATCAAGACATTACTAGAAACGGTGGTGAAATGCTATGCCGGCCGAATCAAGATTTTTTCGGGATACAGCCACTTGTGGTACCTCTTGCGCGACATATAGCTCAAGTCATTTCATACCACACACAGAACATAAAAACACTCTCCTCGCACAATCTCAGACAGACAACATTCTCCCCCTTTCCCCCGGGCTAACAACCCCTCCTATAAATTTCAGTAACTTACTTAACATGTCCCCCACTAACTCCTCATACCACACTAACGTAGGTCATAGTAACTCCTTTACTCAAGATACCCTAAACTATTTTACCTTAGCGGGATATCTGTTTAATATTTGTCTTATTAATGCTCGTTCAATCTGTAATAAAAAGACAGATCTAGTCATGTTTGCTACTATCTGCCAACCATCACTTATTATGATAACTGAGGCATGGACCTGTAGTAATATTTCTGATCTTATTATATCTCTTGAAAACTATGATCTGTTTCGAAGTGACAGCTTACAAGGAAGAGGTGGAGGATGCCTTATATATGCCCACTCTAGCCTAAACTCGCTCTTATGTGATATATCGGAACTAAATATATTGCCAGACTCTGTGTGGATCGTTCTGAAACCGTCAAATGCCGTTTCCTTACTGTTCGGCTGTGTCTACCGACAGCCTAATGCACCAACAGGAGATCTAGCATTATTATCAGAAGTATTCACATTTGTTTCATCCCTACCGTTCACAAGCAAGGCTATTTGTGGGGACTTCAACATGCCTGAAATCTCTTGGTTCCCAATCAAAGCACCTAAACGATTCGAATCATTTATCGAATGCTTAGAGCTTGGAGATTGGACTCAACATGTTAATGGCCCAACCAGAAATCACCAGTAATCTCATTCCTCACACTGTATATGTTGGAAAAAGGTTCCAGGTAGCGATCATAATATGGTCATATGCAGCCTTGATATAGGAGCTACAACAATAAAATATAAGTCCACTACAATTCGTAGGGACTTTCGTAGGATTGATTGGTCAAACTTCCGTAACTGCCTCAGAAGCATTTGTAGATGGATTTTCTACCCTAGCAGTTCACTCCGATTCCAATAGGTGCAGGTTGGAACTCGACGTCCCGGATCCAATATCAAAACACAATAATTCTGGGAGAAATCGGTCTTTATTAAATATAAAATGGAAATACAGACATTTATCCAACTATTGTTACACCTTCCAATTCACAATTACCACTATGGGTATCCGTTTTCAAAAGAATAAGTGCTACCAGTTCTTACTGCTACGGTATCAAATCCAAATATGGCTGTAGCCATATTAAATATCAAATTTAAATAAGATATGTACAGTTCAGAAGCAAACATAAAAACTTGAATATAAGTACAAGATATAGAAATAATAACAATATACAATGATAAAATCTCAAAATGGAATCAAATGGAGTACCAAAATGTCAACAGAAAGAGTCAGTCATATCATAACACAAATATATATACATGGAGGGATTTTCCAAAAAACCAAACATTGAAAAAAGATTCTACAGCATTGACTGGACAAACTACTTTACTGCAAACAATACTGATGAACTAATAAGTGAATTTTATCACAACACAAATAGCATTTTCAACAAACTTGCAACTTTAGAATCCTGGAGACCCAGAATTCCCAAGGACTTATATATGCCAGGTCATATACGAAAACGTCTTCGAAGACATGCTTCCAGATTTCATAATTGTAATGACTTCTCTTCATTAGTAACAATGACTGAAATATGTGTCGAGGCAGAAATAACACGTACTAAAACGGCAATCGCACAGGAAAAGCGTCCTGTTCAGCTGAACAATGAATCCTCTGAGCTCATAAAACTCCTTCGGAATAAACTCAAATGCTCCAAAATGAAAGAAGGTAGCATATTTATTGAGGACAATCAAGTGTATGAAGACCCAAAAAGTATCGCAGAGTTGTTTAGCGAACATTTTTGTGCCACATTAACAAACGAAAACTCAACAAATGAGTCACACCCGACCCAAACTCCTTCCTGTGAAATCGCCAGTGTTGAATTTAGTGTACAGAACATTTCTAAGGCGATTAGTACACTGAAGCACTCTTACATTGAAGGACCAGATGGCATCCCAGCCAGCATGCTGAAAAATGGTAGCAATGATCTGTGTGTTATTCTTCTCAAACTGTTTACTATATCTCTCTCCATAAAGTGTTACCCTAATAACTGGAAGACTACACATATCATATACACTATAAAATCTGGGCCTACAGCCAACGTTGAAAATTACCGACCTATAAACATAACTTCGGTAGTATCTCGGGTTATGGAGAAAATAGTTAAGACAGAGTTACTACAACATCTCCTTAGTAACAATCTGATATCGACCTCACAGCATGGGTTCTTGAGGTCCATGTCGTTTGATACATGTGGGTTAGATTATTTCAACGATATCACGAATAAACAAGTCAGAGGGCTTCTGGTATCAGTCCTTTTCTTCGATTTTAAAAAGGCTTTTGATAAAGTCCCACGCAAAAGGCTTTTACTTAAACTGAAATCATTTGGAATCATCAACCCACTACACTCATGGTTAGCTTCATTCCTAAATGGGCGACAACAAATGATAAAGTATAACGACTGCCTTTCATCACCAAGACCAATAACCAGTGGGGTTATCCAGAGAAGTGTCTTAGGTCCACTCTTGTTTCTAATGTACATAAATGATATATGTAATACTATAAAATTTGGAAGAGCATACTTATATGCTGATGATCTGAAAATAGTATACAGCAATAAGCCTGAAGATCTGTACGAAAATATGGCTAAGATTCAGAGTGATCTTGATAACTTAAGTACCTGGAGCGAGACATGGCAACTGCCGTTTAACCACAACAAATGTGCCATAATGCATTTTAGCAAGCGTCACCTTGATTCACCAGTCTACTTACAAAAATGTAGAGTTCAGACACTCATATCAGCGCGTGACCTTGGTATTAGTTACTCTAAAAGCCTAAAATTCGAAGAACATGCATCAAATATTATCTCTAAATCTAGGCGACTAATTGGGTTTATAAACAAGAACTTCTTCACAAGTGAGGCTAAGCTTACTCTCTTCAAAATCTGTATAAGGCCCACACTTGAATATTGTTCACTCATATTTTCAAACATGAATATCATGGACAAAATGCGAGTAGAAAATGTACAAAGAAGCTTCACCCGGCGACTGCTCGGATTGAGCCATAACCTCGACTACACAGAAAGATGCAAGCATCTTTCCCTAGAACCTCTATGGCGCCGTCGCCTGAAAAACAACCTAATGCTCCTCTATAAACTAATAAATGGTCTTTCGTTCGTAAAATACCGTCCAATTATGAACCACGGCACTACTTACAGACTTAGAAACAACGCATATACACTATTAACGGCAAAGCACAAGAAATCATTGCGTTGTACTCTCTTTGTAATACGATACAGTCTATTGTGTAACAGGTTACCAATTACTATTCGTATCTGTGACACAATCACTAATTTCAAGAAACTAGTCATGCTGTTGCTAGACTCTAAAAAGATTTATCGACTATTCCCGGAACTCACACCAAGCCCCCAGGCACTCTTTTATGGTCCACCAAATATTTAGATAAACCTCAGAAACGAATTATAGACTATGAACACATTGTGTCCTCATTACCACCCATACATGTATCACAAAATGATAGGCAAATTCCCCCTGCTCCTACTATCAGTAATAGATTACGCCTTTGAAGTGTTACCCGTGACTTTTCTCTGAATTTAAATTACGATTATTATTTTCATATCTTCATAGCAGTTTTAGTTTTCATTTCTAGTAGACAGACAAATTGAAAACCCTGTAGATGCTGATCAACTACTGTCAATTACAAGGAACTCAAACACCGTGTATCATTGTGAGTATCTTCTAATTTAAGTATTAACAGTTTAACTAATTTTTATTTCCCCAATTCATTAACATCCAAACACCTTGCCCGCTTAACAACTTATTGCTTTACTCATTAATTTTTAACATTATTTCAACTCTTTTTTTTCACTTTCTCCTCGTTTCAGCTCCCTGTCCTTCCTATTTCCAAACTACCTATTAATTGACTCATCTTACAAATGATACCATTCGTTTACTTTAAATCAGTGTGATATGCTATGTGGATATATTGTCTGGCAAAGTTGTCTGGATTGCTTGTAATATGGAGCTAGTAGAGAATGTTAATTGCGATAAGGTGTATAAAAAATAAAATTGAGAGTAGACTAGAGACCATTATTTGCAATCAACCATTAAACGTAAGAGAGACTAACATCGCAAAAGGAGGGAGGGTGGTGTATCTGACCAGCATTCATGACGGTGTGGCGATAACCTCAATCTACACATGTCTGTGTGGCAGAACATTTTGTTTGCTTACGGCTCCTTACGATACAGCAGGATATAACAAATCAGTGATATTGATGTTACTTTTCCTTGTTAACCTCGTCTACAACTCATGTCTGTAACCTTGCACTGGTTTTTACTTCCTACCGAGAAATCCTATTACAAGCTGGTCTGGACAACTATACTAAAAATAGCTCATTCATAACTTCTTGAGCCGCAGAGTTAAAAATAAAAAGGATAAATAAAATAGAAACATTATATCACTGAGCCTCTTCATTACATTTTGTAAATCAACATTATTACTAACAACTTGGTTCTTCTGAATTTCCTCTATTAATACGACTAACTTCCCATTAGTTATCTCACTACTGAATTGTCTTCATTAACCTACATAAGTTCAGGCGTACAGTTGGTGTTATGATATTAAAAAAGTCTGAGTAAACATGCCTTTGTTTTATCCATTAACGTATGTGCGAAGCCGTTGTTCGGCTTTGAACAACAATATTTTCTGTTCCGCTCCTCGTCCGTTTTCTTTATTCCTCTTTTTTCAGAACCTTATTCCAATCCTCATATATTAGTCTGGATATTTGCAGTAGACTTGGTAACCCTACCCAAGAACATGTGAGATCATTAGCTGATGAATATCAACCAGACCTTTGTACATTTACCGCATCAATTCTTGTTATATGAAAACCTGTCTCTACCAAGAATCGTTTCTCAGTCCATAAGATGATTGTCGAAACGCAACCTACGTAACTTGCGCCAATTATTCGGCATTGTACATTCCATCTTTAGGAATCCAATGAATCTCGTGAAATGTTTCAGTAACTGTATGCCGTTTTAAAAGAAATATGTTGCTAATCTTAACATTTTGATCTTGCCTGTAAATTGGCATGTCTCTTGTAACATGTTTGTTATTTGACAATGAATTATTATTATTATTATTAATATTATTATTATTAAAACGAATGGGCGAATGATCGTATGAATAAAGAAACTCAGAAGAAACAAACTGTCAGCTATAATGTCGGTTTACAGAATATAATAATAATGAAGCATAATGGTCGGATGCTTTTGCGATATTTTATTTACTCTTTTTCTCTTTAACTCTATGGCACAAGTAGTCATGAGTGAGCTCTTTTTCAGTATAATTGTCTAGATCTGCTTGTAATAGGATTCTTAGGAAGTTAACACCAGTGCTAGGTTACGAATATGAGAAGTAGACGAGGTTTGTGAGGAAAAAGTAACATCGATTCCACTGATTTGTTACGTCCTGCTATATCGTAAGGAGCCGTAAGCAAACAAAATTTTCTGCCCCACAAACATAGGTAGACTGAGGTCATGAATGCTGCTCAGATACACAACTCCCCCTCATTTTGAGATATTAGGCTCTCTTAAGTTTAAAAGTGGATTTTAAATAATGTTTTTCAGTATACGCTCTATTTTTGTACACAATAATAATATATATTTATTCTCAAATAACTACGTTACAAGAGTCACTCCAGTTTACAGGCTAGATCAAATTGTCACAAATGCTTTCACAATTACTGTAAAAGTTATAGCAGTTAAATTAAGTATAAGAGTATCTGATATTATATCTGACAGTATAATACAGCCACATTTTCAAAAGTAGAGTACAAATAAGGAAGGTGAACTATAGGTTCTTTTGGCGATTTGCCGAGATCAATAGTGAATTTGTTGGGAAAGGTCATATGGAACGCGCTTGATACGAGCTGTAATCCAGACAATCATGTACATAGGGTGAATGTTCCCTAGAGTCACCAAGGATTTTCAACCGTGAATGGGGTTCTGAAAAGGAGAAAAGAGAGAAAAAAAAGGCAACAATGTGGCAAGTGTATATATATAACCAAAGCACTACTTAACCTGTCATGTTGAAGTAGTCAATACAGTAGTAAGTCAAGATAAAATTCATACTGACCACTTAAATTAAAGTAAATTATGGGAATATAAGAATATAACCCAGAGATAAAGGAGTACAGCAATGAGAAAGGAAGAGTTGTGGAGAGTGTTAAGTGGATAGAAGAGAAGTTGAAGTAAGAAGCTGAATTTAGGTACTTTGAAATCGAAATTTCAGTCAAGAGTAGAGTTATTAAAAAACATTGATAATTAAAATTTTTCACTGTTTTTTTTATTAAACGTCAACCTCTAAATCATACTGTAAGCGCCTGAGTAAGCATTTTGTGGGAGGGGGCTTGACAGAATAGCGACCTCAGCATAGTTTTGGATACATGAACCACAGAAGTAGCAAGCGTATAAGAGCAACCTCAGTGTTACTGATTGATCGCCTCATAAATCTAAAGAGCAACCAAAATGTTCTGCCCCACAAACATGGTTGGTTTGAAGTCATCGCCCACACCATCAATGTTTGCTGGTCAGTAAGTCCACCCTCCCTCCTTTTGTGTTGTTAGGCTCATGTTAAATGTTTAAAAGAAACTGTTTTGTGTTCTACTTGGTGCTCTATGTCTCACATCCTGTTGAGAAACAATATTTCTGCAAGTTCCTTTCACAAACTTGTCTGGCTGTTACAACTTATGAACTGTTGGTTAGGCATCAATGCAATACAGTGAACAGTTATGGAGAAAAGTACGGATTTTCTAACAAGATATAAGCATTTAGAATGTAGGGGGGAAGATGTACTTAACTAGCTAAGCAGGAGAATTAAAGATGAGTGGAGCAATAGGTAACACTAAGGGATCAAAGTAAGTCAAAGGCGTGTAAGTGAGAACAGTATAATTGATAATATGCAATGTGAAACTCACACAGTTGTATGTGTTGATAAGGTTGCGCTCAGTAGAGTAGAGTGCGTTCTAATCAACCAGTTTACATTTGAACAGTTTCGATCGACCCAGTGAGTAGAGTAACCTGTCTATTTCAAATAAAAACTAAAGAGATTTATATTCAACTACAAAAATTTAACGCTACTTGGGAGGGTAAAAATAACACAATAAGACGCAGCACTGAATTCATTGTGTTTAAAGTGTATGAGGCGCTAATCATATGAAAGCAGGGTGCGAGTGAGTTCACGAGTGCAGAAGAGTTAGTGCAACTGAGAGCATCATTAAGAAGTTGAACAAACTCATGTAACCCACTTGCCATGCGTATTTTTCAGAGAAGCCTATTCCATATAAGTGCATACTTAGAGAGGAAGAAGTTTTCTCGAGTTTTGGATCTATACTTCTGAAGTTTGACCGTAGATACATTATCTTGAGGGTTATGTGTACATGGGCCTTGAATAAGGACTAAACTACAAGAGAATGCCCCGTGTTCTCCCGTGACTACAGAAGGAACCATAGTCCTTGGGCAGAAGCGCGAGTGGTCAGAAGAGTTGGGCGAGTTATGTACGAAGTAGAGGTAGGAGGTGATAAGTGGTCACGTCATCGAAAGCAGATACGCAGATCGCCCACCAAGAGCAGAAAACCTTCTTCTTGACATCTTGCTTGATACCTTCAAACTACCGGCAGCCCCGCAACTAGAAGAAACTCAGCAGCAAACTGTTCTTTGTTTCAGAATGTATCCTCTCAGACAGCAACGAACGACAGTCAAGATGCACGTCGACCCTGGCAGCACTCGCTAGTAAAAAGGGGAGGAGTGTTGGGGATGTTGATCCCCAGAAACCGCTTTATAAATGCCTTATTTTGGATTGCACGTTTGCGAGCATGGGCTGATCAGTTGACCTTGAGATTTATTTTCCCACCAGTAAAATCCATGGCTGTGATTGGCTGTTGTGTATTTTAGTGTGCTATTTTCGTGACTGTTCCGAGGACGTTTCCATGATGTAAAAATAAACGAGAGTTGTGTGCTTGATTGTATTGTGATTGCTAGTTGTTGTAGAATATACTTTCTACGCTTGCCAAGACTTCTGTTTTACAGTTTGGGATTAAAGGTGGCCTACCTGGACGCTGGTAATGGTCTCGTTTGCGTTTATTGACTACGGTGAACTCGTCATAGCTTCAATCGTACCTAGTAACGAACATAACAGTGGCGACATCAGCATCGTCCAACTGCTCAGGTCATTAACGATCTGGTTACGAGAAAATAATCAGTTGATGTTTATCGATGACGTGTGTAGTCTATAATTGATCAGTCATCCTATCGAACAGATAGTGTAATAACTGGTGTGAGGTTAAATTTTTCTATGAATATGAATTTTATGCACTGATGGCTCTTCGACACTGTTTCCAACACGTAGCCCTTTTATTTCACTAGGGCGGAGGGCTCAGTTAACTTCACTATTATATCTGTAGGAACCAAATAAACTTGTCTAAAAGTAAAAAGAGCCTGCAAATGACAAAGAGTGAGGTGCATTACGTTCCACTAGCACAATGATATTCCTCACAGTTTTTAATACAGTTCCGCACTCGTCCAAAAATAATAAGTTAACAACCGGCGTATGAACAAATTTCGTGCTAGTTTCATAGTTAAAAGGATATCATCTATCAAAAGAGATTTCAAAAATGTATCCTTCTCGCCAAATTCACTTTCATAGCTGTACAGTGACAAACCCACACTTTTTCCTCATGGTGATACCCGCAGTTTTAGTGATAATAAAAAGTTTGCTAAACATGGTTATGGTGAAAAAAAATCAAAATAAAATATAAGACGTTATTATGATTAGAGAAATTAAGATGAAGTTGTTATTGAGGGTTTAAATGTTCATCATTAAGACTGATGAAGAAATTACTCAGCAGTTTTAAAAACTATTTTCCCTCATTTTCTTTCTCTATCTGCCTATCCTTCCTATCTCCAAACTACCTTTTAACTGACACGTATCTTACAACTTATACGATTTTTTAATTTAATATTAGTGTGATAAGCTGCATGGATGTTTACTTCATTCTTCTAAAGCCGAAGTTGTCTGGTTTGCTTTTAACGTGGAGCTAATAGGAAAAGTGTATTCCGACAAGGTGCACAATAAATACAGCCCAGAATAAATCCTCGGTAAAAAGTATCACTAAACGTAAGGGAGTCTAACATCACAAAAGGAGGGAGAATGATGGATGGACCAGCATTCATGACAGTAAGGCAGTACTCTACATGAACCCACGTCCGTATGGCAGAACAATCTGTTTACTTACGGCTCCTTAGGATATAGCAGGATGTAACTAATCAATGACACTGATGTTACCTTTCCAAGTCAACCACTTCAACGACTCGTGCTTGTAACGTCGCAATCATTTCATTTCCACTAAAGAATCTGGAAAACAATGATGAAGAAGAGCTCACTTATGATTTCTTGAGCTACAGAGTTAAAAAACAATAAATGAAATATCACAATAGCACCAAATTACCATGCCTTCACTACTAGATTCTGTAGATCAACGTCATTTCCAATAATTTGGTTCTTCTGAGTTTCCTCTATTGATAAGATTATTCACTCCTATTCGTTTAAGTGAAGAGATAGTTTTCTAATGCGAAAAATAAAGAGCTGAGTAATAATACCTTTTTTTTAATCCAAAAACTTATTTAGAACAACACATATAAGCGAACAATATTGTTTTCGATTAGATCGTCATCAGGCTTTACTCTAATATTTATATGAAAATGTTAAACTAATCAAGGTAATTTGAGTGATAATCACAATGAAATGAAAAAGGCAAAAGTACAAGTGGATAGTAGGAAGATAGGTGAACCGATAGTAGTAAGAAAATTTATAAAATATGATAACTAAAGTAGGTCAAGGGTGGATGAATAGAATTCAAATAATCATCAAAAAACATCAAAAACATTACGTAATAAGCAGATGTGTAAAAATAATAATAAAAATAATAAAATTAAAATAAATAAAATATATATAATGTCAATCGTTGGTTACATCATATCCGGCCACGGAAGAGATAGGGGTGTCACGAATTTCTTCTGAACACATAAATTAGGGTTGAATGTGCGTATTCCTATGGCTTCTGCAATGTGTAGGAGACGGGATCGAACTCCGTTGGGAAATGATGGAGGTATACGATAGATCACCCGAAAAGATCTAGATTTATTTACAGAGCCATTAAACATCATCCCTAAACAATAAACTTTTCTGTTCTGCTCCTCGTACATTTCATTTTTTCTGCACCTATTTCTACTCCTTAAATATTAGCCTGAATAACTGCGGAAGACTTGGTTACTTTACCTAGGAGCCCGTAAGTTTATCGTCTGCAGAATCTCGACAATAAGTTGACGTTAGGTCCAAAAGGGAGAGGGAAAAAGAAGATCAAAAAATATATGATAGTATCTGAATAAATGATTTTGTGCAACAGAATATAAGTGAACAGTCTCGTAGTGTTACATAATAGATCTAAGAAGCGTCAGTGATTTATTAAGATTACATGGTGGAATAACAGTTTCAACGTTGATTCAATGAAATTTCTCGACCGCTTGTTTGATCCTAGTTCATGTGCTGCCAGCCTAGTAAATTCTTATATCCGTAATTTTTTAGAATTGAGATGCTTAGTTACTTATCGCCATATCCATAAATTTACAACACGAAACTGTTTTCCTTTCATATTCTTTGATCGATTATCTCTCCGGACCTCTTCCAAACTACCAATCCACTGACCAGTATGTTACACTTTATATCTTTAGTTAGTTTAATAACGGTGTGAAATGCTGATCGGAAATATAATTCGCAATAGAGGAGCTCAAGCTGTATTATATGACTGTGACCTGGAAGTAATACTGACAGTATATTCTGAAAAAACGTAGAACATGTAAATGCACGTATGCACTTACCGCATCAATTCTTTTTATGTACAGGTCTAGATGTAACTTGAAGCTATTTTCTACCACTCAAAGTTCGTCTGAATGCAACTGACATATATCACGCCGACCATTATTATTGTACTCTTATTACAGCCCCCTACATATTATTCACACTTTTATGTGAGAAACATCAGCCCTCATGGTAATGATCAAAGTATCCTGTAAAATATCCATCTAACTGATCAACTTAATACAGAAAATGTTTTACGATTTGTAAAAATTTGACCCTACTTTCGTACTGGCATGTATCAAGTTAAAAAACATAGTCACTCAATTATAAATCTCTCTATAATTTTAATTAATATGTGATCTACCAAACATTGGGCCCCATGGAAGAAGTCCAACTAGTTCGATAAAAGATTCAATGAAGTCGATGAACTGATAGAAATCCAACACCTTCGAAAAAGTAATGATCATCTCAGAAGCAATGAAATGTAAGCGCAGAAGGAACGAATGAGACAGTGAATCAGCTTTAAATATAAGCAGAATGAATGAAGTAAATTCTGTAACATTCAAGGCAAAAAACGATATCGCCAACAAATGTACTGAACAAAACTCTCTACCATCGATTTTTTATTGAATTTAATGCACCTCTGTTATAATTACTCTGCTGCTGCTGAAATTCTAATATTGTTGGTTCACATTGAAGGTATGAATGTTGAATGGTGAGAATGTAAATGCAAGGAAGAAAGTGGACCATCTTAGATGGCCAAGTCCACTGATAAAAATTTCCTGACGGATACCGAAATCAAAAAACCTACAAATTATCTTCCGTAGACCGGTTTATATGAAGAACGTTGGTTGGATAGAACACTATTACGAGGCGCAACAAGTTTCAGACACCTCTGTTTTTTCATGCAATAATTTCGAAAGTGCAATCTTTGTTTCAAAACCCATTTCCTAATATATCGTCTTTCACTTGCTGTTTTCTACTTTATTATCTTTTAAGTAGCACATAACTGATTTAGTAGTTGATATTCAATGTGACGTGTCTAATTTACTGTAGATATTTCCTCAAGAAAAGAGGAGCCGACCTTTCTCATTCTTCCAAGAAATGAATTAGAAATAGAATCCTTTATACAGACCAAGATCAGGTTTCACATCCAGAAGATTGCTAACATATTTTTTTGAAGACTGCTCAGTTACTGAAATATTTCATAAGATAATTTGGCTTCATACAGAAGGCCAAAATTTTCCACATGAAATCATCGAAAATTTTCCAGACTGTAATGTACAATGCGAATAATTGACGTGAGTCACGACTGTTGCGTTACGACAAACTGCTGATGACAGCAAAACAATGCAGGATAGAGCCAGGTCTGCATATAACAAGACGTGATGAGGTAGATGTGCTAAGATCATGTAGACATTCTTCAGATAATGAATTTACATGCGCCTGTATCCAAGTCTTTGGCGAATATCCAGACTGAAATTAAAGGATTGTAATCAGGTGATGAAAAATAAAGATAAAGACAAAGGGGCGAGCAGAAAAACAGAAAGTATTGTTGCTTAAAGGCAAACAATGACTCAGCAGATACTTTTTTAATTAGAACACTCACTGTACACCTGCATTCATGCAGGTCAGTAAAAGCGAATCATGAGTAAGATAGCGAATGAGCAGTCAATCGTACGAGTGAAAGTGGTTGGCTTGCTCGATGAATTGCTCATAAGACGTTCGACGAACGTCCATTTCGTCTTCAACAACACATTATAGACAAATAGACGGTATAGCAATGGGCTCACTTCTAAGCCCAATTCTAGCTGATCTCTTCCTAGCGAAGCTAGAAAATGGACCACTTAATGAGACTGTTAAGAAACTTGATTTTCTATGCCAGTACGTCAATAACACATTCATCACTGTGGATCAGAACATCAGCGACGATAAACTCCTTGAATAATCCAACAGTGTTCAGCCCGTAATCACTTTCACTGGTGAAGAGTAGGATGTAAAAGGCTGACTTTTCTTGACGAAGTGATGACTCGCTAAATAAAAGTGTGTACGGAAAAACCCCGCTACCTGCCAATACACTCACTTTTGTAGTTTTACACCTATCCACTGCAAAAGAAATTTGCTTAGATGTCTCACTAGCAGAGCAAAAGGGATCCGTTGGGTTGATACTTTAAGTCAGGAGCTGAAATTTATAATCAGCTCACGGCTACCTCAGCGCTTTCATAAGAAAGTATATGTTTGATGTAAAAAGAAGTCATTAATTTTAACCACGCAAAAGAAGTCTTTATTCAACTACAATTCAACGGAGATGCAGCCTGCGACACTCTGCAGGGCAGACTAATGTACGTAGTTAGTAGGAAATTCGACGCAACTAAACTTGCCTTGATCTTCTCAAGTCAACCAGCAGTGTCTAAGCAAACGAAGGATAAGTTACTTAAGTTCACCTCCACCATGTGCATTTACAAACTCAGCTGCCCCTGTGGAGATAGCTTTATCGGGCGTACTACTGGGCAACTTAAACAACCAATGAGTGAACATCTCCCAACGTGGTTAATTAAGGGTCAGTTTAGAACAATACGCAGTTCTATCTTAGCACACCTGGTTGATAATGGTCAAATTGTAGATAAGTCTAGATCTTTTCGGGTGATCTATCGTATACTTCCGTCATTTCCCAACAGAGTTCTATCCCGTCTCTCACAAATAACAGAAGCCATAGTAATTCGTACATTCAACCTCCATTTATGTGTTCAGAAGAAATTCGCGACACTCCCATATTTTACGTGGCCGGACATGACGTACCTAACGTTAAAATTTTCTCGTTCCAATTTGATTTTGTTATTATGAGCATTATTTTCACACCCTGTATTTGCAGGTAATTTTCTGCTTCTTTCCGTTTATATTCTTCACTATATAATTATGTACATGCTTCTTATTACGTATTGGTTCAAAAATCTGTAATGATCATTTTAAGTCCATTTATTCACGTTTGGCTTAATATTGATAAAACTTTTGTCATCATATTTTATTTTCCTACTACTAAACGGCACACCTCTCCTCCTACTATCAACTTGTAATTTGCCTATTTTGTGTGGTGATGTAATCAATTTCATTTCATTGTGGTTAATGACTCAAATTGCCTTGATCGGTTTCGAATTTTCATATAAATTTTCATGTATATAAAAGTGAAACCTGATGACTATCTAATTTTATACATAGTATTCGTGTTTGAGAAGATACGTGAGAAATATTCAAGAGACCGCCTTACACACGCTTTGAAGAGTGCAAGCTTATCCACATTTGTAAAGAAGTTCTTATAAATAAACACTATTGGCTCTCTTGAAGTCGAAGAAAAGGACTGGTACTAGAAGTTCTTTGTCTTGTTTTTGCATGATATCACTGAGATAATCTAGCAGGCATATATCGCATTACCTGGTCCTCAAGAACCCAATCTGTGAGGTCAATATCAGATTGTTGTTAAGTAGATGTTGTATTAACTCTGCCTAAACTTTCTCCATCACCTCAGATACAAGTGAGGTAATGTTTATGAGTTGGTAATTTTCAACATTCTCTGTATGCCCAGATTTAATTGTGGGGATGATATGTGTAGTCTCCCAGTTAGTAGGGTAACTTTCTGTGGAGAGTGATTTGGTAAATAGTTTAAGAATAATAGCACACAGATCATTGCTCCCATTTTTCAGCATGCTGGCTGGGATACCATCTGGTTCTTCAATATGAGTGTGCTTCAGTGTACTAATCGCCTTAGAAACATTTTCTACACTGACGTCTAGGCTAGTGATTTCACAGAAATGCATTTGGGTTAGGCGTCGTTCATTTATTGGGTTTTCGTTTGTTAATGTAGCCCAAAAATGTTCTTTAAACAACTCTGCGATACGTTTTGGGTGTTCGTACACTTGGCTGTCCTTAATAAATACGCTCCCTCCTGTCACTTTAGAGCATTTGAGTTTATTTCGAAGGGTTTTAAATAAGTGCAAAAGATTCTTTATTCAGCTTGACAGCACGCTTTTCCTGATCGCTACGTGCTAGGTGCTTTGATTAAGTACTAAGAGATCTCAGGCATATTGAAGTCCAGACAAACAGCCTTGCTTGTAAACGGTAGGGTTGAGGCAAAGGTGAATACTTCTGACAGCATCCTATCACATCGAAATAGATCATAGTTTTCAAGAGATATCGTTGTATCAGAAATATTACTGGTGATTCATGCCTGAGTTATCATTATAAGTGATGGTTGACAATTGGTTAGGATATTCATCAAATATCCCAAGAGAATCATTTCTGTTAGTCTAATCCTATTGGTCGATTCCTCTTGGTCAATATTATGGTCGTCCTGACTGTCAATGTCACAAACTTCAATGTTATTTCTATTTGATCTAACTGTATAAATACGCATTATCTGTAACGTTTTATGACCCGGGCCTGGACCCGTATCCTTAGTCAGGGATCCTCGACTTCTTCCGGACTTGGATGTCAAACTTCTTGGATGCTCGTAGGATACATATTCTACTTCATTAAAAGTCTTCTTTTACTTGATAGGGGTCCGGGGAAATCGGATTAGGGTAGCCTGTGGTGTCGCCTGATCCTCGCTCTCGTTTTCCAACCAAGGTAAACTCGCAACAGTTCAAGCATACCAATTGACGTGTTTACGTGCATGCGTAACACAAAAAGTTGCAAATATGAGTAAATCCGTCTTGCTGTTACGGACAGAACGAGCATTATTAAGTCATATATTAAACAAACATCCGGCTACGCTAAAATAGTTCAGAGTATCTTGAGTAGAGGAGTTACTATGACCTACATAAGTGTGGTATGAAGAGTTAGGAGGGGACGTGTTAAGTACGTTACTGAAACCTGTGGTGGTGTTTGGTTCTCTGAGGTGGATGTTTAGGTTGTAGAGCTTTCATTGTGCTTCTGAACAACATCATTAGCACAAACTTCAGATAGAAGTGAAGCATTCGAATTTCCCCATGTTTAACCTGTAGCTTGTTCTGCTAACCTCGATCTTGATTGGTTGCTGTTGACCTTAAATCTGTCGTTGTTTTCTCCTTTGTTTTGATTGTATCCCCTTTTGATCTGTTTCTTTACCCTATGTCACCCATGATTTTTCTGATTGGTGCAAACAACGACATGTTCAAGGTCATCAACAACCAAACAAGATCGAGGTTAGCAGAACAAGCTACAGGTCAAACATGGAGAAATTCGAATGCTTCACTTCTATCTGAACTTTGTGCTAATGATGTTGTTCAGAAGCACAATGAAAGCTCTACAACCTAAACATCCACCTCAGAGAACCAAACACCACCACAATCATCTCCGCCATCTCCAAATCATACTGAAACTTTAGGGCCCTAATGGACTTGTTAGCCTGGGGGGAAGGGGCAGAATGTTTTTTTAGATTGTGCGAGATGAGTGCCTTTTTACTCTGTATGTGGTATTAAACGACTTGAGCTATATGTCAGTCCACAGTTACCACAAGTGGCTGTATCCCAAAAAAAATTTGAGTAGGCTGGTAGTGCAGTGCACCACCGTTTTTAGTATTGTCTTGATGATACAACTCATTACTAACGTTATATTTAGTCGGAATGGTTTTTACTTGGGTTGGGTTTGCTGTGTTCAAGTGCCATTTATTATGACCTTTTCTAAATTTGGGGTCATGTTTACTATCTGGCTTGGCAGGGTATGATACACCGAGTTTTGCGAATAAAAGCCCGGGTATTAAGGAAAGGGTGTGGGATGAAAAATCTTCTACATCAACATTCACTAATAACTCTAGGGCTTGTCGGTTGTGCAGTGTACCTAGCTCTCGGATAATTATTATTTGTGTGCATGATCAGATGCTGGTCAGATATTTTCCTAACATTATCATGCACATCGCATGACATTAAAAGGGTGAACCTGTTTGTTACGTCCAATTTTTTGCTCCTTGATCCTTAGAAGCACTGTGCGTCGATCTACTTGCAATTCACGATCCCAAATCAAGGTAAAACCGAATTCCAAAGTTAGGTACCAAAGTTTATTGTCAATTCACAAATAATCGACCAAAATGTCGTTGGTTTATTACAAATAGACGACCAATGTCGTTCTAACAATAATAATTACAATTACCTTCTATTTTATAGATTCCTGGAGCAAAAAACTCCGAACGAACAGCCAAGACAAACAAGAGTCCAAAATGGCCGAAAATGATAATTCAAACAAGTTCACAAGTTAAGTAAAACAAATATACCCAAAAAACAGTGAAATTAATGATATTTATATAAAGGTTTTGTTCAGCCAAATGTCTTCATTTCTCCCGTAACACTGTTCATCGTAGCTCGGAAAGTCTCATTCAAGCAAGTTTGAATGCTAGCTACTGATAAAATGTAATTTAAGTGCCAGAATGATGAACGCCTTCTGATCCATGCGTAGGAAAATCGGACAAGTGGTAAACTTCCAGGAGTGAATTGTGGGTTGCTGTCATGGACAGTCTTATGGTATAGATATTAAGTAACCAGATTACTATGTATATTTCCATTTTACATGGCCTTCTACTTAACTTAATAGCTTCGACCATTTGATTTATCGTCCCTAATCCATTTTTAATCCATCGTTTATATTCTCTTATGATCAGAGGCAGAAAACAATTTCTTATTCTCCTGGTTTCCTTATAATTGTAACTGGGTAAAGTTCAGCTCCGTTTGAAGCCAACCGCTTAAATCCGTGAAAATCCGTTCTCGATTGTCGCCTTATGGCTGATATATCAGTTAGGCTACATTAAGAATAAAGTAAAGCTTATACAATTCTACATCTAGTTTAAAGAAGATGTGCTACGATCACACGAAAATTTTTCAGAACTTCGGAACCAAAAGAAGGGGAGAGCAAAGAAATGATTTCATTTGTATAGACCGATCTTAAGGATAATGCACAAGTAAGAATATCCTTTCGGCAGGGATTCTTAAGCAGCGATTTTATAAAATGTGAACCTATTACCTTATAAATCACTTTCGTTATTAGTAAAGAATATTTAACTTCTTTGCCATCAACTCCACGGACACTATCAAGCACTAGACATCACCATATACATCACATAATACTGGAGCACTCAGAAACAAGCTCGAAAAAATCAAACGTTTTTTGCTAAATCATTAAAAAGACATTAAAATTTTAAATAGGCTATTGGACATCCATAACCTTGAATTTGTTTCGCTAACTCAGTAAAATGTATTTTACTGTCGTTTTAGCGTCGAAATATTTCGAAACCATTCAACATGCCATTGAAATCTAAAGTAAGCATTGTTTTTGTCATATTTATCGGAATATTAATTTATGTTTGCTTTGAGACAA
>CALYCR020000798.1:0-12255 GCA_944470395.2 Schistosoma turkestanicum
TTAAGTAATTAACGATTCAAATATTTATAAGCGAACAATATTGTTTTCGATTAGATCGTCCATCAGGCTTTACACTAATATGAATGAATATTTATACGAAAATGTTAAACCAATCAAGGCAACTTGAATCAGTAATCACAATGAACTGAAGTAGAATACGTCACTACGCATAATTGGAGAAAGTACAAGTTGATAGTAGGAAGACAGGTATACTGACAATAGTAAGAAAAATAAAATACGATGACAAAAGTTTTATCAATAGTAGGTCAAACGTGCATAAATAGACTTAAAATCATTACAAAACAATAAAACCATTGCGTAATAAACGGAAAAAGTCAGAGAATTACTCACAAATAGAGGATGTGAAAATAATGCTAATAATAAGAAAATAAAATTTAAACCAAAAAAAATTTTTTAAATCTTAAATCGTTAGCTACGTCATATCCGGCCACAGAAGAGGTGTCGAAAATTTCTTCTGAAGAAATAAATTGGGGTTGAATGTATGAATTCCTATTGTTTCTGCTATGTGTTGGAGACGGGATCGAACTCCATTGGAGGTATACGATTGACCACCCGAAAAGCTTTAGACTTATCTACAATATGACCATTATCAACCCAGGTCTCCTAAGATCGAACTGCGTAGTATTTTTGACTGATCCTTCTTAAACCATGCTGGGAGATGTTCACTCATTCTTCGGTTAAATTGCCTGGTAGTAGGCCCAATATAGCTACCTCCACAGAAACAGCTGAATTTGTAAATGCATATAGAGGAGGCCAACTCAGGTAACTTATCCTTTGTTTGGGTAGACGTCGCTGGTCGACTTGAGAAGGTCGACGCAAGTTTAGCTGCACTGAGTGTCTATTTATCCACGTTTGACCTACTATTAATAAAACTTTTGTTATCGTACTTATAATTTTCTTACTACTATCAGTACACCTGTCTTCCTACTGTCAACTTGTACTTTTGCCTGTTATATGTGTAGTGACGTAATCTCTATTTCATTTCATTGTGATTATTGACTCAAATTGCCTTGATTGGTTAGAACATTTTCATCATAAATATTCATGTATATTAGAAAGTAAAGCCTGATGACGATCTAATCGAAAACAACAATATTGTTCGCTTATATGTATTGTTCTAATTTTCACTATGGGAATCTTTCATATTCTCAAATATTTTTATGTTATGTTATTTGAATTTAAAAATTTCAAACCAAGAAACAAATCACTGAATTCAATGAAATTGAAGAAGCAAATCAACTCCTCACGAGATTACATCAAGACATTGAATTGAAAGAAACACAAATTGAAGCTATCAATTCACAATTAGATCAACAAACTTTAGCTTATGCAAAATTACGTGAAGAAACTGCGAAACAATGTGAATCACATTGGAAATCAGAGCGAGACAGTTATAAAGAACAAATTCGACAACATGCTAAAACAATTTGTGTTATGGAAGATCGTTTAATTGAATTGTCAAAACAATTAGATGAGTCGAAGAGTGAATTAGCAAAATTAAAACTTAGCAATACAGGTATTTTCCTTTTTGATTTTCAATTACTTATCAATGAGATGAAAGTGTTTTTGTTTTGTGAAAAGACAAAAAGGAAGAATATCATCAGGGTGGCAAACATTTGCTTCCAATTACTTCTTCAGGCTGCTCTTCAGTAATAACATGGTTAATTATCATGTTGCATTATGCCCCCCAAATGCACTGGCCTAGTCAAGAGAGAGGAGAGTTAACTCGCTGTCTCTCTAGAAGTACTCGCATATGACTTTGCATGTTTGGCCACTGTCAGTGTTTTACTCATTGCTTTCTCGTGGCACGGGTATTGTTTACAAAATTGAGAATTTTGAAAAGCGAATTTTTCTGGTGGAGAATTGAAAACGGGGCTAGTGGGTATAGGTGATCCATCCACCTAGGAGAATTAGAAAACCTTCATTCGAAACCAATGGCGCACACGAGCTCAAGGATTCTGATGAATCAAATAGTATATGAACCTATTATTGGTCGTCGGCTATCACGGGCTGCCTTTCCCAATGTCGCTCCACTGTCAAAGTCTATGGGGAGTTGATTCCTTAGAAAGCCACCTTTTTCGGTCTGAGAAGCCGGGTATTATTGCCAATTCACTCACAAATAAATAAAACTATGTTACATTGAATAGAATAAAAATCTATACATGCGTATTCGTTTTGGTTGAATTTATTACTGGCATAAATTGAAAATAGTTTTTTTTTTGAAACCATGAATCGATCAATGTTAGACCACCATTAGGAACCTGGAAGCACCGGACGGCCGTTTCGTCCTGGTATGGGACTCATCAGTGGCAGTGCGCATCCACGACTCCTGCACCCCGCAGGATTCGAACCCAGGACCTTCGGTATTGTGCGCGAACGCCTAACCATCGGACCACTGGGCCGGTATCTACCGGTGTTAATGTCTAACTTGATCAATTCTCGTCTGATGAATCTCGAAAATTCACGAGATAACAACAGAAAATGAGTTATTCGGTGAAGTTTAAACGTCGCACAGGGAAGAGTTAGAAAACGGATTCAAAATAAGGATAATTTTATCATCGATATATATACTATTTTCAGAATTCTAAATTAGGAAATGAATGATTATTAACAACTCTTCGTAGGGTAGAAATCAATTGAATTTTACTCTCATAGAAGATTAGAGTGATTGTTGGAATTTCATGATTTGTATTACTGATCAATCTTAATCCTGGGTTCGATTACTCATTAAGTTGGAGTTATGCATTGTCGATGTGTTCCATAGTAGGACAAAACAGTTGTCCAGTGCTGTTTGGTTTTCATTGGTTATCAATCTAATATATGTGTCATAAGTACGAATAGTTGATGAATGTTAGACAAGAATGAAAATAGTTTCCTGATTTCCAACAGCTTTTTATCAAGTCTCTACGTATTAACAAAACGAATTGGAAATCAACTTTAGTAAAGTTGAAATGACTGTATTATAACAGTATTTGATATTATATAAGTGCAATTCTGTTTAGTCTACAAACTTTAGTCACATATTGACGGAGATAATTAAACCAAACTTAAGACAAGTTGATGAAAACAACTAATTACAGAGCATTGATATATTTACACCATCGAATAGAAGATAAAAATTAAATCCAAACTAAATTATTCAGAAAAAGCTACTATAAATTACACATTGAAATCATCAATCAGTCGTTGTTAAACTATCATTGGAAACGTGGAAGCACTAGATGGTCGTTTCGTCCTGATAGGACCTCATCAGCAGTACGCGTCCACGACTCCTGCGATGCAGGAGTCGGTTTCGCATGCGAACGTTTAACCTCTGGACCATTTGGCTGGCATCCAATGATGTTAACGTCTAACTCCGATCAATCTAGTGATTTTGCGTGACCTCACCTACATTCGACAGGGTTGAACTCCACTGGTCACGTCTTCTCACTAAGATGCCGAGAATTTCTTCACGAAGCTAACCACTAGTGAGCATAATGTACGATTTTTTTCAATTAGAGTTATTGTAGATCAGTGATTTTTACACATTGAAATCATCAATCAATCATTCTACGAGTAGCAGGAGTCGTGGATGCGCGCTGAGGATGAGTCCCATACCACAGGCCATCGAATGCCTACAGGTTTCTGATGGTGGTGTCTTACAATGATTGATTGATGATTTCAAATGTGTAAAAAACACTGATCTCCACAACTTTACTTTAAATTCGTCTTTTTCTTAAAAAATTACTTTTTTTAAAATTTCATTTTTAACCAAAACATTAATTAGCATGTCATTGTGACAATGGTGGAAATAGATATTCTTCTGCAAATGCTTTTATTGATGACCATCCAAGTCCTAGATTAATTGGTGATTTAAGGTAAGATAATTCATTAATAATAATAATAATAATAATAATAATAATAATAATAATAATATTACGAAGTGTTCATCAGGCCTTACAAATCTTGATTTCTTCTGAATGACTAAATTTTCAGCCTGTTTATTGTATGTTAGCATCAACCCACGTGTAGAATGCCGGTACACATAAAAATAGTTTCGAAAAATATTGATTGTGAATAGATTAAAATGAGGCTCCAGTTCATAAATTTATGGACCTCTTTTTTTTAAAGCCGAGTCAGAATGTGCACTTATTAGGATCTGCTGTACGGTAGTGTTACAAGTTTGTTCCATTGAATTAGAAACATTCAGCCTCCATTAATACTGACGTTCTCAGCTAAATGTAGTCAGTAAATTTTCATCTTTTGATGCTCTGTTATTTTATTTGAACAATATTTAGATTTTCACTGTAATTGATAATAAATTCTATTTTTTTTCACTTTTTATGCACTGTTAATTTCCTCTCTTGCAAGTTATAACCTAACGCCGCTACCTAGTGTGGTTTTGATAGCCTAATAATACTACTACCGCATACCTCCATATATATATATATATATATATATATATATATATATATATATATATATATATATATATAGTGTAACCTTAAAAACAAGGAAATAAATTGTAAGTACCCTTTTAAGTGAACAGGAAATATCATTACAACAGTTACTAGTATTACTCATGTACTGACAATGTTACTTTCTAATCGTCCTCCACCTTTGCGCATAGAATTTTAATTTCAGTAGTTTGTCGGTAATCAACAGGAAGTTAATGAACTTATTAAAATTTCCGCTAGTTGGTAACCATAGATAAGCAGAAAAGAATTATGCACACAATACTACTAACTAAGTCAATCTGTTTATGAGCTGCATTACAGTCGGATAGTTCGAATACAATCAGTACTAACTTCTAAACAGTTTAACACTAGATACTACTAATCAATAACAGGTCAATGAATTTCCTAAGATTCAGGTGTAATGGGTGAAATTATCTTCAATTAACCACTGTAAACTGTTTACGGTTCATAAAACGTAACAGTTTAAATATCTTGAAATAAAAGTAAAGTAGTGGCATCGACTACAAATATTTGACAGCATTAATTACTATAATGTTGATGACATACACAATACTTTGAAAGAAAATATTCAAGATGACGAAGTTCTGATACGTTGTTCATACCATCCAATGCTGACATGAAGAATATAGAATTTCTTTTGTATAAAACAATCATAATAATCATTTATCAGCTACATAGCGATTGCCTCACTTTAGAAATGCTGAGTTTTTTTTAAATTTAAACTTCCGTATACATAAGGATAAATGTTTGTTCATCAGTGTAATTTTGTCAGTTCAACAGAATGTTGATTTCAGCCTGAGTGGTAATATCTGAAACTGTGAAGCAGGGTTATTCGGATTCGAATTCCACAGGAAGGATCTGTTTCCTCCTCTTAACACTACACAGTCACCTTGCTGAAAATTACTTACTTGAATTATTTTTTTCAGTGAGTTGGTTTCCAACGGGATGAGTTCACTAACCCCATACTCAACCGTTTATTCGGGCTTGCGAGCGGCAGTCACCCCAGTAGAACTCTAGATTGCCAGCCTGCTACTTACTACGTAAAATCATTTAACATCTCGAAATGGTCTTTACAGTAAAGGGTCTTACTTCGACTAGTGGGCTACATTGAAGCAACGTTTTAGATTGAACCTACGGTAATACGTCTGTAGTAGTAGTTCAAGTCGAAGTCGAGTATGAACACCACTACAAACCAGTTTCGCTGTAGTCTTAACGCGTTTTCCTGTCGTGAAGCAAAAACAGCGAAGCAGAGATAGTCCAGATGAATGTGAGTATATTTGCTGGCGATTTCGTGCTATCGAAAGAATACCGAATTCGTACCAGAGAAATGGACGAAGATATACAGAGCGGCTAAAACAAAATGTCAACAAAGCAACAGGAAAATGCATGTACAAAAACTGCTAATAGACAATAAGTTATATTAATGAATGTTTCACTTCAATCAGTCGCGTCTTCTTTTTCAATATGAAGTCTTTACATATCAAACAAACAAGGCACTAGTCACTACTCACTCACTGATCAATCACTCATCAGTCTGTTAACATTTTCTCTGTCATCAATTGTGATAAACACCATTCATCCTGAATGGCAAATCGACCTAAGTCCCCCCAGGCTTTACGAAGTTGAAAAGGCGTTAGGAAATCTGAAGCAAGGGCGAGCTGCAGGTCCTGATAGACTGACCCCTGAGATATTTAAGGATGGTGGTCCAGTTTTAGCAGCTAGGTTGACTGAGATCTTAGGTAGAATCTGGAAACTGGACGTAATCCCATCCCACTGTTCTCAATCACTGATTGTCCCAATCTATAAGAAAGGACAAGTCTTCTTGTGACGATCACAGGGGAGTAAGTCCAACTACTGGGTTGCATCGGCACCTGAACTAGTGATAGGGAGTGAAGTATTCGAACGTGTAGACCGCTTCACTTATCTTGAGAGTCTCATCAGTGCCGATGGCCTGGTGACTGACAAAATCTCAGCACGGATACAGAAGGCTCGATTGGCTTTTGCCAACCTGCGTCACTTATGGCGTAGGCGAGATATCCGTTTGCTGACTAAAGGACGAGTGTACTGCGCAGCAGTTCGCTCTGTCTTACTTTATGGCTGTGAAACATGGCCAGTGAGAGTAGAAGATATTCATAGGTTACTGGTTTTCGATCATAGGTATCTTCGAAGCATTGCTCGTATATCGTGGGACACCCGAGTGAGTAAAGCTGTTATTAGGAAACGGGTGCTAGGTGAGAATGGCAGATCAGTAGGTAAAGTAATAAAATTCATCAGTTGAGGTGATTGGGACATGTGCTGCGTATGCCCAACCACCAACTGCCTCGACGAGCTTTGTTTTGTAGTGTAGGAATAGGTTGGAAGAAAGTTAGAGGCGGCCAAACCAAAACATGACAGAAATCCATGAAGTCACTGACGAGTGGACTGAGTCATGTTGGTAGATGTAGACTACCTGGTTGGGGTCCGTGAGATGATAATAACCGATGGTTAGAGACCTTGAATGACATGGCTCAAAATCGTTCGCAATGGCGCCAGTGCATTTATTCTTTGTGTTCTCGCAAATCCTAATCTTCTGGATTCTTCAACACCTCTAGTTTTGACTTTCTAAACTTATCTGACTGAATCATACTTGAATAATATCTTCTAATCATAACCTCTCCAATTACTTCTACTACCTTTACTACCTCTACTACTATTGGATTTGAATTGATAAATACATCTCTGTGCTGATGTGGTATGGTGACATGAACTGACGTACTTACGTACGAAGTTCTACGTTGTAACTAACTGACTGACTGATAAACACCATTCTCTGTTGATTATTACTTGGTGAGCTTTTTTAAAATAAAAAAGCCAAACAATGCATTATGATCACATGAATTGATTTTTCCCTCTTTTCTTTTCTTTTCTATTTTTCTAACTAGAAATGAAATATCACAATTAAGAAATATCATTCTAGATCAAACAACTACCATTGAAGTGTTACATTCTGATTTAGATATTACACAAGCACGATTAAGTGATTTAAAAAGTGAATTAACTGAGAAACAAAAAGAAGAAATGGAGAATGCATTAAATTATAGTAGAAAAACTGATTTAGAATTACGTAATACTAAAGAACAACTAGTTAGCTTAAAAGATTCATTAGAACAAATGAATGAAAAATTACAAGAAAAAGAAGACAAAATAAGGTAAGTAGAGACAAACTGTTCTAATTGATATCCATCTAGTCAATAGATTGGTGTAGAGTCATGTACATTCAAGTGAAAGTTTAAAGCTTGTGTGTTTAGGTTGTTGACTAAATGTACGATAAAAGCTTCTTGATTTATGGCCAGCTGATTGACTTGCAGGGATTGAACATGATGATGATGTTTAGTGATTAAATCGGAATCCAATCAGTCAGTCAGTCGGTCAGTTACAACGTAGAACTTCGTAGGTAAGTACATCAGTTCATGTTGCTATAACACCCCGACCGTAGCTGCTACCTTGACATGGTGGTCGGGCTTGCCCATCGTGATGACCCAGCCGAGCTATATTGGCTGGAACAGATGTTCCTGTAGGCCCTACCATGTCAGGGAGGTCGACTGGAGAATGACGAGACTAAAAGCAGCTACTCAAGGTATGAAGGCGAAGTCGTACTGCTGAATGACTGTGAAGGGGGGGACATCAGTAAGGTGTTTCCCTCGGACAACCAGCATATGCAGCGATGCTGCCTTCTCATAAGGAAGGAACGGTTAGAAAAGGTCGACCCTAAAAATGTCACACCTCACCCTACCTCACGGATTTCCGTCTCCTTGGGTAAGGGTGCCCACTAAGGGCTTTTAGGAGCGGAGCTAATACTCAAAAGACCACTAATAAAAAGGCCGTGCGTGACCTCCCTGAAGCAGTTGTTTCTTGGGCTCTGCGGTCACGCTCCCAGGTCTCTAAGACCAACACTAATCTACCTTCTTTTTCAGGTTCCTCAAGAAACAACCTTCCACGGTGTGGGCAGCCGGGAAGTGACAACTGCCCTCATACCCGTAACAGCACACGAGATCAAATCGGAATCCATTGCTTTACAGTGTGCTAGTTTCGTGAGGAAATTATCGGAGTTCTAGTGCGAAGCCTTCACCAGTGGAGTTCAAACCTATCGAGTGTACGCAATTTCCTACAAGACACTGAGTGAGGTTGCGCGGTACTTTGGATTGATCAAAGTTAGGCATTAAGATTGTTGAATACCGGCTAGTTAAGTGGTCTAGAGGTTGAACGTTTGCGCGCGATGTTTCAAATATATGAAATGTATTGATCAAAATATTTTTTTAGTCATCTTAAACTAACATTAAACAAAATCTAAATTTGAGTCATAATGTTACAGTAAATAACTTCTCTGATGTAAATAGCTCTGTCAATATTCGAAACTAAAACCAATCTACTCTGGCAGAGAATAAACCAGCTTCTAGCTGAAGAAAAAAAAATTGAGAAAAGACACTAGAGGTGGACAGGACAAATATTACTTAAACTAGTAAACTGAATCCCCCGAACTTGTAATCCTCAATGAAAAAAGACAAACCACTGAGAACAAAGTGCCGTGAATCGGAGGCAGACATCCAAAGAATGAATTTCACTTGACTGGGATTGGAAAAGAGAATGCAGGACTGAGTAGGTTGGAGATTGCTAGTCAATGGTTAGCATTATCCAATTTTTCTCCGCATTGATAAGTATCTTTTTGTTAGGATATTCATTCAATATCCTAAGAGAATTATTGGTCTATTCTTATTGGTTAATTCCTACTGGTCAATTTTATGTCACGTGATCCAATGTTGTTTATTATTGGTTGTCCTGACTATCAGTGTCACTTCAAATGTTGCTTCCTATTGGTTGTCCTAACTGTCAATGTCACAGAATTCGATGGTGTTTCCTATTCGACCAAAATGTATAAATACGCATTATCTGAAACGTTTTATGACCACGACGAGGACCAGGGCTGGGTCCCGGATCCCTAGTCCGGGATCCTGATTCTCTTCTGGATTCGGACCTCGTACTTTCTGGATGCTTGTAGAATACAGGTTCTACTTCATATCAAGTCTTCTTCTTTTACTAAATATGGGTGGGGGTTAGGATAATCGGATTGAGTATCATGTCGTGTCGCCGGATCTTCGATCCTCGCTCTCGTTTCCCGACTAGGTAAACTCGTAATACTAGAGTTATATCAAGTTGACGTGTTTACGTGCAGGTGTAACACTTTTAAATGTTTTTCAATGAGCATATCATACTTATCTGATCGTAAAATGAATTCACTGTCAATAATCTAATAAATTTTACAACGTTTCATTGAATTTTTTCAACTTTCTTCTACTATTTAGAAAATTCAAAATTATAAATCAAGAATTAAATAATCTCAAGCATGAATATGAATGTAAAATTAAACAGCTACAAGATACATTGTATTCTGAACGAAAGAAATTCGCTTATTATCAAGAACAAACCAATGCATCGGCTAAACTTACACAAGAACTTATTGATTTAGGCAATGAATGTAAAGGTGAAAGACACCATGAAATTATTGATAAACAAAAAGAAGCAATAAGTCATTTGAGACAACGATTACGTGATCAGTGTATGAATAGTTCACCGAAAGGTAAGTAATATATATATCTCCAAAAGTAACTTCAGCCTTTGGTTGGTTTGCGTCTAGCTAGGAGGTACCCTGTGTGCTAGGGTGGATGTGAGGAGCAACGTATGAGATTATCTGAGAGAAGAAGAAAGAACAAGAGAAAAATAAGGGAGCCGACGACTCAGTAAGCACATGGAATGCACTTACACATGCAATATACAAATAAATAAATAGACAGCAACCAGATGATATAAAGCCAGCGTGAGATTAAGACAAACTGATAAACGAAACTAGGATTTGATAGAGTTAGGTTTCGAATGCGCCACATGGCTCCCCCTGATAGAAAAGCAGGGTCCTCAGTGCTTGCGCTACTTGTGTTTCTATGAGGCTGAGTTACATGATGTGGAATAGCCGCTATGCTGAGTTACATGGAGTGGGATGGTTGCTGTGTGATGCGCCTGAATGTGAGCTAACTGAATCCCACCTCCATCACCAAATATATATATATATATATATATATATATATATATATATATATATATATATATATATATATATATATATATATATATATATATATATATATATAGTTCTTTGACCATTTTTTTAAAAGATCATTACTAAACTTAAATCTTGGTCTGTTTGTTTTAACGATTCCAGATTGAATGTTCAATGTAATACAGAATTTTTGACGTAACAATGCACCATTTCAATAAGTTCGTTGATCTCTTGTCATATTTCACGAAAAATATTAGAAACAGTAAGTTTGAATGAGTTGGCTGTTAGCTTTGTTGTGTATTTGCTGAAAGTAACATTAGGAACCATAAGTACTATTGTATTCTAATGTTTCTGCGTTTTGTTTGCCCAAAAGATAATATACAATGAGAAAGATGTGAATGGAGTAGTGGATGGTTTAGCTCTATCAGACTAACACTCACTTGTTGTTTGCAAAATTTCAAATCTCTATCAACAACCATACATATAATAATGATGTCAAAGATATGTACCACTTCTCACCCTGTTAACTGTGTCTTCGAAGACGCATTGCAGCACATACGAAGCACTAGAAAACGAGGAAAAACACCTTGTTACTATCTTCCAAAAGAACTACTATCCACGCAACTTCACCAAAAAACATCAACTGAAATCGTCAACAGAAGCGAAATCAAGTACAAAAGCGAATAAACGGATCATCCTACCATACATAAAAGATACATCGGAGCATACAGCACGACTACTAAAACCATTTGGAATAGGACTTGTGGCACACAAACCAACAGAATCACTTCAATCAGTCTTATAGTAGACCAAAGGACAAAATGAAAAATGAAGAGAAACCAAATATCATCTACAAAATAAGTTGCTCAGACTGTGAAAAACACTACATAGGACAAAGTGGACGGTCTCTTCAGCTTCGTTTACGTGAACACCAATTAGCAGTTAAACGCCACAGCAACCCTTCACTTATATCAATACATACGGACAATTATGGACATACGTTCGATTGGAACAATATGGAAATACTAGATAGGGGGAGGATAAAGAACACTAGGGAATTTTTAGAAGCTTGGCGCTCAGGTCAGCCAGCAAACGCATCGACACTGACCCAATTTATCAACCAATCATAAAAATCGTAGGCGACTTAGGATCAAGAAACAGATCAAAACGGGGATACAGTCAAAACAAAGGTGCAAACAATGACAAGTTTAAGGTCAACAGTAACCGATCAAGATCGAGGTTAGCAGAACAAGCTACAGGTTAAACGTGAAGAAATTCGGATGCCTCACTTCTATCTGATGTTTGTGCTGATGTTGTTCGGAAGAACAATGAAAGCTCCACAACCAAAATATCCAGCTCAGAGAACCAAACGCCACTACAATCATCCACCTGAGCTACAAATTTTCTCCACCATCTCATAAAACAATCTTTTCATTTCCTCAGAATTTTAGAAAACAGCTATGAGGAATAATAGTATTGAATAATTTTGAGTATGTAAGAATTAATAAATTTTAAAAGTGTTGATAGATTTTACTGAATGTATTATCTATTGTTTAATCTCATATTTACAGGAAATACAGAAATCGATGAATTGATTTGACGGACTTCCAAAATTCAACGTGACAATACTGAACTACCTCAGTAAATCGTTTCTTGCTGAAGTAGTACTACGACCAATAAAAGTACAAA